>JAKTYP010000085.1:0-100145 GCA_030561945.1 Metschnikowia krissii
AAAAAAAAAAAGAAAGAAAGAAAGAGAGAGAAAGAAAGAAAGAAAGAGAGAAAGAAAGAAAGAAAAAAAGAAAGAAAGAAAGAAAAAAAGAAAAAAAGAAAAAAACAAACAAACACAACAGGAAGAAGGACCTTCCGTAAGACCGCCACGTGACTTAAGGTTTTTTCGTTTGTCGTTCTTTCATCCGAAATCGCTTGTGCAACCTTGATGGGAGCGGCAATACCCGGGACATCGCTGCACGCATCCTCTGCACCGATTGCATCACCCCATGTTATTAGGTCGCTACAGACGGTCGTGTATGTCCAGGTCCTGCCTCGAGAGGCTGTGCGGGTGCTGATCTTCCTCGGCTCACATGTAGCATATGCCTGTGCTTTTTAGGTCAGGCCCGTTCGGCCGCCCTCTCCCCTCTCCTCCAAGTTCCTCTCTGTGCCTTCCGGTCTTCATGCAACTTCTGGGCGCGAAATAGAATTTCCAACGTTCAGAAAATTGCCGGATTGGAATTTTACCGAAATGCTTGGTAAGTGTTGTCATCATCCACGCGCTAGCGTATGCCGGCCGTGCCGAGAATAAACTTTGTGATAGTTTATTTGCGCCCAACTCAAACGATGGGTGTACACACGAGTCCGCTTGCCTTTGCCACTGTTGCAATATCGGCCCAATTGCGACATTTCGTCTACTTGGCTCCATGAGGCCAAGCGGGGCGCGTTTAATAAGGCGTTGCACAACTGCGATCATTGTGGTAACTGCCAGCGGGGTAACGCTTTGTCCGCACACTCCACCTCCAGATTTGTTCCAAATTTGACAGGTTCCAGATGCGCCCACAACACTATGCCATGGGCTGTGTTTATCCTTTTTCGATCGGTTTTTTGCTTAATTTAGTGGAAAGTTTCCTTTTTTTTTGTTTTTCTTTTCTTCCTTTCGTTTCTTTTCCTGTTTCCGTCTCCTATCGTCATTTCTTTTTTCTTTTTTTGCTTCTTTGTTCCTTGCTCCGTTTCTTATTTTGATGTGTTTTGTCTAGTACGATTTTGAAGACTTCACCCACTTACCCACTCACTCACTCACTCACTCACTCACTCACTCACTCACTCACTCACTAACTCACTAACTCACTAACTCACTAACTCACTAACTCACTCACTCATCCCCTTACACACTCACTCACTAACTCACTCACTAACTCACTCACTTATCCCCTAACACACACTCTCAACCGCATCTTCATGGCAGGGTATTTTTAGTTTCGCATGTGGATTTCAAAAATGCCAATCGGTGGCAATTATTGCCTAGTTTTACCCTTGCTAGATTGTTCGTGTTGCAAGACAATGTGCTTGCCGAGTTGTCTCCGAAGATGACATAGTGGCTGTTTCCATAGACTGGCCCCATCACATGGGACCCGTAGATTGGACAGAAATACCCCCCCTACCAGAGCCACTGGTTGCTTCGGTGCATGCTGAAAATAATGTAAAGAAAATGTCTGCCTGTGGTTGGCAAATGAAAACATTGATGGCTTCATGCAGAAAAACGCATGCAAGGAGCTGCCCTCACCCGCCCCGACCTTGTCAATGGACGTCATACAATAGCCACGGTTCTCGATGCGCGGCTGCCATATCAGCCTATTTTGGGCGCGGGCAAGCCTCAGTTTACCAAAACATGACCTCATGTCCCCCAATCGGATCAAAAAGGATTTTTTTTTTTTAAAAAAAAAAAATGGTGCTAACATATGAGGCCTACGGCTCGGGTCTTTCCAGCACAGCTACACTGCACCTTTGGTCGATCCCGTACCAAGCGTCACAATCTACCATTCTGAATACCCAGATTCCACCGCCACTCCCTGCGTATATGGGCCACTTCCCCAAATATCGCGCCGTCTACACGCCTGCTCCCATTCAGTTGACGGAAGACGTGTGAGCACCAAACCCATTACAGCAACCCGAAACAACATAAAAAAAGATAAAAAAAAAAAAAAAAGAAATGAAATGAAAGAAGAGGCACTAGAACTAGACCACCATAGCGCTCTGCTCCGGGAAGGTTTCAGTTTCCACCATCGTGATGCAGTCTATCTAATTTTGTGTCGTTTCGTGTTGTTTCGTTTCGTTTCGTTTCGTTTTTTTTTTTTTTTTTTGGTTTGGTTTGTTTTTGTTCCCATTTAACGCCGGAGCTGGGTGGTGTTCCGGTTTCGGTGCCGGGTTGGGTTGGGTGCTGACTTGCGCGCCGGTTTCGGTTTCTGCTAGTAGAAGCATCGACATGCTGAGGCGTTGCCGAACACAGTGGCGCTTATATCCGCACGCGCGCGCGCGTCTGATACATGCGGCGCAGTGTCTTTTTCGTCTATTCTGCATACACCGCCAACAGGTTAGGAAAGCGGTGCAAGAAAAAAACGTTCGCTTGTCCATGACTTCCCCAATAAAAATGGCACAACGGGGTTGTCGGAGCACGCTAACGGTCCGAGCCCGACTTTAGGCAGACAGACCATTTGTAGAATTTAGCAGGCTTTTTCAGAGCAAAATCTGGAGCTGTGAACCGCAAGTAAGAAAAACGCTGCTTGCAGCCCGCCTTCTTTCCTGCCGGCGTGAGAACCTGTTCTTGTTGCAGTATGCTTGACTGTGAATTCGCCTTGCATTTCTTTGGGGTACGCAAGCCGTAGTTCTTGTTTCTCTTCCTTCGTGTTCTATTTTTTGTATCCGCTTAAGCTCTCGGTGGTCTCGCTCAAATATTCTGCTGTCCGTGCCAAAATCTCAATATTTTGACATGCTCCGCAATTGAAGTATGCCTAGACCATCTGCCCACCAGAGCCCCAGTTTCCGATCCCCAGCTCATGTGCCATGTTTGCAAAGTTAGATCAAAATCTCACTCGTTCTTGTTTCCGCGTGCTTTCCGATCGACAGAGAGAAAAGACTCCTCCCGTGTGGCTCTAGACATCATACTGCGTAGTCTGCCGTCAAAATGTACGACTCCTCGTGGCAGAAATCTAGCCGCTCCTCACACCCAAATTTGTGGAGTCCGCCGATAGTTACCCCTATGAGCCGCGGCGCCATCTCCGAAACAGAAACAAACCTGTCGAGACAATACCCGCTGCAAAGCCCAGACCTAGACCGCCCCCGAGAACGCCTTCCTTCGGTCGACGAAATCCTTTTCCGTATCCACACCCAGGAGTCTTTGCGGCCGCCTTATCCATCGGAATACCCCGTGTTGTTCCCCACATATCCGCAGGGTTATCATGGTCAACCACCGTTGAGTATAGCCCCTTCTCAAACCGGACCACTACCGTCGGCGCCATTTCAGAATGCCCCAAGAGTGCCGCTAGACCAGGAGCCATTACTGGCAACGGCAAATCAAACACAGCTCTCTCAAGACATGGTTCTTGTTCGGACCTCCTCGCGAGCACGCTCACCGCAGCCCCTACTGACGCCCACCAAGAAACGAGGGCGCAAAAAGAAGTCCGACACGATATGCTCACACTGCCAGCTGACGCAAACACCCGAGTGGCGTAGAGGACCAGATGGTTCCCGAACGCTCTGTAACGCATGTGGCTTGTTTTATCTGAAGCTCACAAAAAAGTTCGGTTCCGATGACGCCAACATGATCTTTGCGTACAAAAAGCGACACAACGAGGTCCAAGACCGCATTGTGCCGACGGTGCAGCAAAAGAACCGCTACTTGAGCGAGACAAGGACACACACATAGAAGGGCTCAGCCCATGGGTATACACGCATAATAAAGGCACGTTAATCCTCTTCCAGCTATAAATGCTCTATTTTGGCGCGGATCGGAATCCTCGCTTGTCAATAGCGATTGCCTGGATCCTTGTCTGGGCGTTAGCGCTTTGTACTGCTGCAATTTGTGCCGCAAGGAGCGAGAGGTGAGCCGCTTGAGCCTCGTGGTGTTCGGGGGCCGAGTCATCATGATACCCCAGGACGAGCTGCGCTAAGTAAACAAGTTGCAGCTCCATTTGTGGCCCTGGATTTGGATGAGCTACAATCGCCGCCACGCGCTCTTCCAATTGACGGAAGGCCGGACCGGCTTGCCCATTCCCACGCGTAAGGTCAGCTTCCTTCAGCGAATAGTTGGAGTGGTTTTGTGCGGTCGATACCGCTGTTATTTCGGAAGCACCAGGTACCAATGTGTATGGAACCATGCATCCTGTGTCTGCAGAGTAGCAGTTGAAGCTCCCGGCGTCACCGGGAACCATGTAGACGAGGTTGGGAATATGATTCATCTGTGCTGCCAGGCGAGAGAAAGCCGGCGGAATAGAGCGGTTGCGATCACATGTGTAGAATCCCACAAGCACGGCCGATGGAGCCACTGTCAGAAGAAGCGCAAGCTTGGTGCTGAGGAACTCCACGTCAAGACAATCAATATCATGTTTGATGTCGAACGCATCGGTAATTGTTAATGAGCCCGAGCGGAACACGCCGACCAAAGCACCGAAACACGATGCAGATTTCCGTGCGGAATGGTCTGCAATGGCCAAGAGCGGCAATGCACGAACGCTGATATCCATGGCACTATATTGTGAAGGGGTGATGGTGGATGGTGGATGAGAATCCCCGGGGCGCACGTGATCTTCAAAGACGAGCCAAGTATTTCATCACGTGACCTTGATCTTATGGTCTGGCGGCTTTTTCTTTCTGAAGCGGCAGCTATCGTTGCCGGGCTAGATCAGGGCTCGTGGCTCCGGCAGATTTTAGAATAATATAGTCTGTTTCAGGTATCCACTTCTTTCTTCATCATTATTATTTGGCCGCTGCTGCTGCTGGGATAGGAAAATCACATGGCTGTGATACGCATTGCAAATGCCCCGTAACCAGAGCCCTGCGGGACGTGAAATCTTTGATAATTTGCAAGTGGTTATGGCATCAAATTTCGTGGTTTATAACTATAAGACCATTGCTTGAGGTCTCTTGACTGTTTTCTGCCCCTTGTTGTTTTTTGTTTCTGTCGTTGCTTGCGAGCCCCTGGCTTATAAGTCCTTGTTGTTACCTTTTTGCTGCGTTGAAAGCTACATGTGGATGGCGGGAAAGGAAAGGAGCTATGAGGAAACAAGCGCACGACAAAAAAAGAGAGGGCCACCATGTGAATATTTATTCTGTTTTTGTCTCGTATTTTTCTCAATTTGTTTTGGTCTTGCTCTTGGACTCGGGTTTTTTGGTTGCGAATCCTCGTGACCCACTGACGGCAAACCAGACCTGGCCGCAAACTGGAAGGTGCTGCGGGACCCGGCCATTCTTTTGCACTGCTTGTTTTTGAATCCACATATAAGAAGAACGTTCCACGCTAAGCACAGCTCATACATTACTGATATATGTATGTATGTATGTATGTATGTATGTATGTATGTATGTATGGATGGATGGATGGATGGATGGATGGATGGATGGATGAGAAGCACCTTTACAAAGACAGGCCCAGTTTGCACACGATTATGTGCAATCACATATATGAGGTCTAATTTCCGAGGAAGATCTGAAACATATAGAGGCCGTCCAGAAAAATTATATGAAAACTAGAAGCATCCATAGACTCAGGAGGGCGCATGCCAGCCAGAAAGCGAACATTATCAACTGGGCGCACTCGAGTCCCCGCGCACGTGACCAGCCGCAGTCCTGCATTGAGAGCGCGGACAAGCAGAGGAAGGAAAAAAAGCCATCGCTCCTGAGCTCATCTCCTCGGAAACCCCCATTAAGATTCCAGGACCCCGTTTTACAGCGCACAAAATGATCATGTCGGTACACGATCCCCTCAGCCGGAAGCGAGAAATTAAGGATGCACGCAAGGCCGCCAAGAGGGCGCGCAAGGAGACCCGGGAGGACGAAATCTCAGAGCAGATGTACTCCATATTTGTCAAGTCAGCCATGGACTCGCTAGAAAAGGTATGTTGACATCCGGCGGGCCTGTCTTTACCCTGTCGCCCCGTCTTTTAATCGTGGTCACTTACTAATCTTTCTAGAACGATACACTAAAGGTCAATTCGTTGACATCCAAGATCGGCTTGGCCACGACCCACTCTGATGCGATCTCACTCGCAAATTTCATTGTAGTGTTAAGGAGTCTTAGTGCCAACGTGGCCAAACTTGACAACTCGGATTCTGCAGCATTGGTGGCTGCTATTATAAACTACAAGTGGCTCGATATCCCGGCCGACGCGCGGGTTGCTGTCGACTTTCCCGTATTCCTCGAGGCCTACGCACAGTTTCTCCATGTCCTCGTGTCTTCATACCCCAAATACCTCCATGAAATCATCAAAAAACTCGTGCGAGAGTTTCCCGACGTCAAGGATGACGTATATCCGCATCACAGCATTCTCAAGCGCTTTGTCACATACATACCCACATGCATCAACACCATTCCATCCACACTCGCAAGGGCGTTTCCTCACCACTTGTCCTCATCTCCTGTTGAGATATTCACGTATGTGAACCATTGTATGACCATCATGAAGTATTGTCCGGACTTGCAGTTCCCCGTATGGCAAATGATTGTTGAATGTTGCATCAAGTTAGATGTTGAGCTTCAGAACGAAATCGATGACTTGGACGACGATCTTATTGAGGAGCTTATGAACGAAAACGAAGAGGAAATCGACGATGAAATCGCCGACGGTGGCGACGATGATGATGATGATGACGACGACGACGATGATGAACTCGAAACAGGCGCAGAGGTTTATGATGTAGCCTCAACGAAAAACATCAAACGGTTAGTCTCGAAACTTGACTCCAGTTTGGAGTTGCTATTGCGGTCTACGGTAGGTGCATTCACCACGGAGGAGTTGGATTCAGGAAACGGTATCAGTCTATTTAACACGCTTACTTCTTTATTCAAAACCCATGTCTTGCCCACGCACTTCACTAAGTCCGTGCAGTATCTCATGTTCCACATCTCCCAGTACCAGCCGGAGTTGGCAGATTCGTTCCTTGTCTTGCTAATTGACACCGCATTTAATCCACTCGAAGTTACGGAAAAGAGACTCAAGGCCCTCCAGTACTTAGCCTCCTACGTTTCACGCGCCAAAAACTTAACCAAGCACCAGGTCGTATTCATCGTCACGTACCTTATTGGCTGGGTCAACAAGTACATTGCCGAGCGTGAAAGAGAGGTGTTTGATCTCGACTCGCCAACCACCGCGTCCACTGCATCTACCACATATACTGTCACAGGTGGCATGGAAAGATTCAAGTTGTTCTATGCCACATTCCAAGCATTGCTCTACATCTTCTGCTTTAGACACAAGCAGTTGTCTCGCGCTCCAGAGGTTATCAAAAACGGCGAATCCGAATGGGAAAGCGAGATCGACAAGTTCTTCCTGCGTGTGATTCTCACCAGATTCAATCCTCTCAAGTTCTGTGATGAGACAGTGGTGGCAACCTTCTCAGACATCGCGTCCATGCTTGGCGTATGCTTCTGTCAAACAATCATTGATAATAACCGCAGAGAGCAGATGGCCCAGGCCACTTCCAATCTTCCTTCCGCCATAGGTAACTTCAGACACAAGCAGGAATTCTTAGATCTTGAAGGATACTTTCCATTTGACCCCATGGTACTTCCAAAATGTAAGAAGTTTATCAGTGTCAACTACGTGGAATGGAGAGACGTGAATCCAACCCCAGAGGATGATGAAGACGATGATACTGGGAGCCATGGAGATGACATGGACGATGACGACGACGATGACGACGAAGAAGAAGAAGACGATGATGATGACGACGATGAAGATGAGGATGAGGATGATGACGACGACAATGTTATGGACAACGGTGGTAAGGTTTGCGATGCTGCGCGTGCTACTGAAGACAGTGATGAAGAGATCACCAGTGACGAGGAGGAAATTTGAGGAAATGCACAGAGACTAGTGGTCTTTATTCGCATGGTTTAAAATTTTGCTTTTTGTCATCAAAGGTGATGAAACGTTATCAGTCTTTATACGCATGAAAAAATAAAGTTTTTGCAAAGTTTTATTTTGGCTCGTGACCTGTAGATTTGTCTTGCCGACTTTTGCTTGTTCGACCCTAACGATCAGATCGCCGCACGCCGGTTCGATCGATCAAGATCCGCCGCAACAAAATCCTTTTTTTAACCCATAATTTTGAGGTTACAGTTCTGATCCCGCTGGTTGATCGATCGAAACATGCCGCATCACTCCATTGTCTCGGTCTATTCAGGCTGGTCCTGAAACTCTAAAACAAAAAAAAAACCAAGATTTGTGTGAATGGTGATAGCTAGATGCTGCTCCTTTCTTATACCTCCGTGTAACTGTTTCAGGCTTTCACTTATCTTTTATTTTCGTATAAATGATGCGCTCAATTTACTAGCCTCAACAAACCGGTCTCAACGTGAATCGACCTCAATCCAACTATACTTTAATCTTTGTTTTTGTTTGGGCATTCTGATACATCAATATTGAATACGATATGAAGATCTTCGTAGTGATTTCGTCGTATTTTGATGTTAACAGAGACATGTTTTTCAAAAGCAGTGCCTCGATAAGTTACATGTGGTTCAATGCTCCGAATTAAACCTTAAGAACATAGTTGCTATCGAGGAAAACATGCAAGTATTGGGAGAATGTGGCATTGAGTTATTTACTATGTATGTTTTTTATTTTCATTTCTACGAAAAAAAATTTTCAGTGACAAAGATCGAAGTATCTACAGCATGAAAATGCACGAGTGAAACATATGTTTATTTTGCCTACAATACATTGAAGGGAGAAACACGCTTTTCCCAATTGGCATTATGAAATACGGACCGTTATTTATTGATTTCCATTGAACATGTCCTAATTATTTGTGAGCTTGAAACTATTGCTCTAGGGATATTGTCTCGAAGAAACAACCTTTGCTGGAAATCCCCATTCTAAAACAAAACACGTATTCTCAGTCGATCGTTTACTGTACTTTTGGATTACTCGAAAAAGACATTCATCGCGATTCGGTTCTTTATTCGCTCACAGCGCTTGAGCAATGTCTCTTCTTGCTTTCCAATCAATTCATTGGAAGTAATACTGTTGACCATTATGAAATTATACAGTCTCAAAATACAGATGTATGGCTAGAACTTAGAATTCATCGCCCATGCCGAATCTATCTCGCACTAAGTGATAAAATAGCGCAAATGTTACTTGAAATGGAAAATAGCAGTCCTCTATAACAATTACAAGCCATTTATAATGCATTTCATCTAGGTAATATACTAATTCATACTCTTCTGTATGGGTTCATCGATGCATTCTTGTTCGAGACTCTGAAAACTAAGGTCATCCCTCTTTGTTTGAGTTTCCCATATTAAAACCCTTTTTTTTGGCTGACTATGCAAATACAGAAATCTGTGCTTCATCGGAAACCGTCACTAATTCAACATCTTCAACGCAATTTATCTAGTCCATACCCTAAACAAGGATATAAATGCTGCCCGGAACTTTGTGCATAGCATGACTGATATCAATTTTGTCGCAATTATGTTTATTGGTTCTGAAAAAGGATGTCTTATCTCATTCTCATATGATTCAATAACAAAAATGTTGAGAACAAGGGCAAGTATAAAAGTAAGTCTCTTCTTAGGTGGAAGCAGATGGCGTAGTCTTCATGGGCTTGTTGATTGATTTATGTTGTGGGAAATTATGCGCATATTTGCTCTTCAAGTTACAGATGGAATGCTCTAGTTGGAAGTTCACATATTTGCAGCGAAGTATTTATTTTTACGTTACCGTAAATAACGGATTATGCTTATGTTGGAAAGAGGTATTATCATTATGTATAAACGTCGACATTGAACTTTTCGTACATCAATTTATGGAAATAAAGTTTCTCTGTGAATTAGCATTACCTATTGTTTTCTCTGTATCAATGTGGAGAGACGCTTGATAATTGTGATTGAATGTAAAAGCTTTTGAGTCTACCTAAATTTGAATCATCGTCTCTCTGAGTTGATGCATTTAGTTCACCATTCAATATTCGAATGAACAAGATGTATATTAACAAACAGATCTTTGACCCACAAGGAAAGATATTCCAAATGATTGGTGGTCATAGAATATCCTGATTTTGTTCCGGAACTAAAATGAATTCCCAAAATTTACATTAATTTGCGTTCCCAAACTAATCTGGTACCACCTTCTTTGAGCGTGATAATAAGCGTGGTACTGTATTGGGTCATCTTTACAATAGTTGATTAACGTTTGCTTTCAACTGTCAAAGACGGACAGTATAAAAATTATCAATGCATCTCATTCAAGTATGTTGCATTGTCATGTCTCATTATCATACAATGTAAATAGGTTGGCGGACTTAAAGTTTAGTTACATCTGTTTAGTTATGGCACCCAAAACAGATTCCGCAATATTGAAGCTGCCACTTCAATTATTATTATTTATTAATTACCTCATGAGCATAACGAAAATATCGGAAGGAATATCCTTCTTTATTTTAATCATTTCAGAATTTTGAGTTTATGTTTGATTCTCTGGTCCGAAAACCTCATTTTTCATTCGAAAATTATTGAAAATCATATTTAAAAATATTTAGATTTTATCTTTTCGTTTCTTTGGCTTATTTCATATAATTCATTATATGCTTCCATATCCCACAACAGGTTGCATGGTCTAGTTGGTTATGACATTCGCCTCACACGCGAGAGGTCCCGAGTTCGATCCTCGGTGGAATCACTGTTTTTTTATATCCTGACAACAAAATCCTCAGTTTTCTAATATACTTTTTTCCGAGTGAATATATTTTTCTCTTCCAAAAATACTGACACTTGAAGTGATTGGATCTTGAAGTAAATGTTAATTTTCGCTCGTTCTTCCCTGTTTAATTCACCTAATAAAGGAATGTAAATCAAAACTAAATTTTAAAAAAGAATGAATGATTACGGAGCCTTAAAATTTCGAATACTAAAATTTTTATAAGCAAATTCATCAGGATCAGTTTAAAATCAATGCATGAGAATAGAAAGTGAAATTGAGCGTTCTATTGATGTATTTGGTACTTTTAATTAGAGAGAATAAAATTCCTAGTTATTTCAGTTCAATAAAGAATATATTAAATTCGCGTCTTTTTACTTGGAATATGCATGTCGCGTAACTGATCCTTAGGAAAATTTTAGAAATTAAAGATATTTAACCAACATTCTTTCGAATATTGAATGTCCTGACATAAAAAGTTTTACCTCACATGCATGTCACGTGCAATATACCAAATGTCAAGAGTAACATTTGTGTAACTGGTGACAATGCTTTGCGTGAAAGATGGTTGACAACCTGGATCAGATTCTTCAAAAAGAAAAATTCGTATTTTTCTATTAATACAGCAAATGTTCCTCAAAATAGCTGACTTACTTCTTTGTATTTCTTCCCTAGAAAAACAAAAAGATTGCAGCACCACAATTTCGCATATGGTCTCCCACTACACTACTCAGTGTGGCCCTATGAAGCTTAACTAACGTTGATCGGACGGGAAACAGTGTTTTCTTCATGGTATGGCCGCAACCGGAAACCACTAGAAGCTTTGATTATCAATCAAATTAAATGTAAAGAGTCATACACTTAACCCAACATCAAATCGAAATAAATATGATACATGAGATGATATTCAAACATGTTTCAAGGTTTTACGGCATATGAGCTACTTCAGGGTACTGTTTCTGAGGACATGAAATTCAGGCACATTCACCTCAAGATCGTAAAATAATGTGACATGCACGTATTAGCGCCCGTAAAGGGCTAAATAAAATATATATATATATATGTGTATCGACTTTTGAAAACTCCTCTCATAAACAATATATTAAGAATTTTTTGAAGATAATAAGCCGCAAAAAAACCAAATTCCAAACACTTTTATACTTTTCATTTCTTTTTTTCATGACTCGTTTATGAAGGGCGCAATGTTCCAGAATTGATCTGAAATATACTAAATATGAGAAGTAGCCTCACCTCCTCTGTATAGATGTATCTCACAAGCATCAAATTAATCACTTTTTATTAACTTTAGTGACTGTTAACTGGTTAAAAGTTAAACGACTTTGTTTTCTTATCATCTCTGGTTATACAGGTGCTATCAAATATAATGGATCAACTAGTATTTGAGACATTGCACCCAAAACGAATTGCCATAACTTAGATATAATTTTATCTACACTAGTGATTACTCACTACATATAGTTTTAAAGTAGGAATCACAAACTTTATGATGCGAATTTATCAGTAATCATTGGTATTGCATGTGCCATTACTGGCCACACTTACAACTTAATCCAAAAAGTTTATATTCACTGTTTGAAAATTAAATTATACTATACTTATTATCACGGGTTGAATTTGAAATATGAGAATTTTTTTACCTTGTTGCCTGATTCTAAATGACGATATGTTCTAAGCTGTTTTGCAGAGAGAACATTTAGTAAGGGATTTTTTCATTAAAAAATATGAGTCGCTCAAAATAGAAATCAAAATTGAAATTCAGTCAATGATTACAAACATTTTACCCATTTTGAGTGCGTTTCGTACAAGATTCGTGAGTTGTAAGTTGCGCATTTAAATTTTATAGTAGACAAAGTTCAATATACACTTTTCAAGAATAATTCCCAACAGTTCTTTTCCTCTATAATTCTTAACACATTATGAAATATATAGTCTCGAACTTTCTCATTGTATTTAATATTTTACTGGATATTCAGACATTCGAATTTTTTTTTTGGTAAAGCAAACCGAATAGTGTTAGAAGAGTAATTTGAAAAAGTAAATTATATTACCCTTTCTTGTCAAATGTAGATCAAATGATAACATTTCGTGAATTTAGTGAACTGCTTCAATTTCTGTGCTTCCACATACAGACAGCTCAAGGTATCACAGCATATTGATTTTTATTATGGTAACAAACAAATTGACTATATTGAAAGGGTACTTAATTGACTATCACCTTACGTCTAAAGTATTAACAAAATTTAATTTTTCAATTTGTTTATTCATAAAACAATTCTTCCGTAGTAATATGTTTTATAAATAGGAAGTGATGACTCAAAATAAGATTTTGAACAGCGCTATGGCTATGCTTATTCATATGCGGTAATTCCCTGCAGTGTGATTAGAATATTATATGATTCATACAATACTTCACGCAATATGAAGGTGTTGAAATCACTCATTTGAAAGTGTTTAGCAGCATTTAATGCCAAGAATATGATTCTAATTATCCTACTTGGAATTTATTGTAAATTCATATAATTCTAAATTTACAGAGTGTTTTGTGTTTTTCAGTATTCATATTCAGCTGCTAAACATAAAATGCTTGGAAAAAATGCAACCACTTTTAAAAATCAATTCATCTTTCTAAAAATAACAAAGTTCATCAACACATTGGGAAGTGGGACAATGTTCTGGAAGATTTTACATTATGAATGAAACAAGTAGCAAATTTTGTTCCGTAAAGGGAAATATGTACAGTGAAGTGAGGTAATGTTATAATCCACAACAAAGAGGTTGTGAAAGCATTTAATATATAGCTTGGAAGAGAAAGACGTGAGTTGTTTTTCCCAATAAGACCAGCCATTTTCAGAGCTTCATATCATTTCTAGTTATTTGAAAGTGTTATAAATGACCAAAGTCGCCAGAAAGTTTTCAAGATATTATCTGAATCTTTTTTTTTTTGGATACAATGGCTGATATATTTAGCTGCTTGAATAACTCATTGGAGGTGGAACTTAGTGTGGGCGTATGATGGATCCGCTAGTATCAGGATTCACCAACGACACTAGGGTGCTTATTACTTCCAAGAATTTTTATTTGCAATTTATTTCTGAGTAGTTGACTGCGACCAATGAACGAGAAACAGTATATTTATTAGAAGCGACCTCTATTCGACTGAATACAAGATCCTTAAAATGGCTCATTGCTTGTCCACGACTTATCGGAAGAAAAACATGTCGAATGGATATTGGCCATCATTCAATTGAAATAGAGAGACAATATATATATATATATATATATATATCGTTTTCTTGAGTTTTAAGGTATTGATTTCATACGCCAACAGTTCAAATCCAGATTGAGGAATTATCTTCCAACCTTCTATCAGGCAGAAAATGTTTTGAGTGAGAGAATTGAACATCAAGAAAGTAGAAAATATATTTCTTGAATTGGAAAATTTGCAAAAGGGTAAACTATCGCGGCAACAAAAATAATATTTAGCACGGAAAATTCAACCAAGAAGCTCACTTTAGAACGTGGAAATATAACAAATTTTTTTTGATAGAAAACCTTTTGTAGTTTAAACTATTTATATGTAATGTGTTTCTCACTGCTCACGAAGAGGTTGCATGGTCTAGTTGGTTATGACATTCGCCTCACACGCGAGAGGTCCCGAGTTCGATCCTCGGTGGAATCAATCATTCTTCGTTTTCGAAAACTTTTTTTGGAGGCAAAAACAAATGTGGCCTAACGCTTCTAAGCTGTTGATAAGCAAATCTACTAACACATACGGCACCTGTCAAGACAAGCCGAGAATTTTCAGCACAAAAACATTACATTCAACTAGATTCCAGGGGGCTTTTACAAGGAATATAATACAGGAGACGATAGGGAGAGCCCACTATAAGGGAAGTTGGGGGTCATGAAAATGCATTTTGTGCGGTTTGTGGGCACCACTGTTTCTGGAGTATATGGTATGGATCTTTTGTTAGACATAGCGATGATGAGATTGTACTTTTGGTTCGAGACAGCGGCAGTCTGGGTTCATGTAGACCTTGGGCCGAGTTCCAGGACCGGGAGCAAGGATCAAGAGCAAGGAGCAGGAAGAATGTGACGGAGAATGCTCACAGAATCACGAGGGAAAAATACGAGGGATCGGGGGCCGTGCGGGAGCCGCAGCGTTGCAATGCTTCGCGTATGTGGGGGCTACTTTTCTTCGTCCGAGTCATCCAAGTCCAAGTCCGGGATCTCTATCTCGGAGCCGGCGTCAGAATCCATGTCATCCACCTGTTCGGAGCCGGCACAAGAACCTGTTTCTGGGGTCAATTTTGGGGCCAAGCCATCAGCGATTGCCAGTACCGAGACCGCGGCATGATGGTCCCCGACGGGCTCCGACACAGGGTCCGTGGAGCGATTTTCCTCTGCGAGAAGAGCGGACAGAGCGTGTGTGTGCAGCGTCTCCAAAGATTTTGAGGTGAAGATGTCCGCAGATTCGAGCTGCAGGTGGTCGATAGCCGGGGCAGGCATCTGTCTGAACTTCTTGGCGGCGGGCCCGCTCTCTTTACCTAGCCGTTCATTGGCCATGATGGCGGTGGCGGCGTTTGTAGCGAGATTTTTGTCTCCGTCGAGATCGTCGTCATCGTCATGGTCATGGTCATCGTCATTTTCTTCGACGTCGACGGAGCCCTTGACCAAGGAGGGCATCGGGGGAAAGCGGGGCGAGATTAAGACGCCGAGGGTGTCTGAGTGGGGCAAGAGAGCGGCGGCGAGCGAGAAGATGGACGCGGACTCCTGCGCCGGGTGCAACAGGGCGGCCACGAGCACGGCCTCGAGGGCCGGGTCGACGCGGCCATGCTTCGTGGCAGACGCCAGCAGCACGGCCTCTACAAGCACGATCTTGAGGATGCGGTTGTAGTGAGACGGCGAGATGGGCACTCTGCAGATAACACAGGCAAAGAGCCCGAGTACGGCGTCGCGCGTCGCACGTGGGGCCGCGGCAGCAAAGAGATGTTCGTGCGAGAGAAGATCGGATATGGGCACGTGGGCGGCACGGCGTCCTCTTTTGCGAGGAGGTGGGCGCGGGCCAGGACCGGTTGGAGCGGGCAGCAGGGTCAGGGCCAGGGCCAGGGCGGGGCGGGGCTGGAGCAAGGCAGCAGCGGCGTCGAGCACGCGCGCAAGCAGGGCGTGGTCGGCGAAGTAGGAGACGAGACGCACATAGGCATCAGCACAGCGCACTACGAGGCACACGAGGGGCTCGAGGGCTACAACACGTACGGGGTCGATGCGCTTATGACGGAGCGGGAGCAACAGGTCCAATGTGGCGAGCACGGCAGGCACGTGGGGCACGAGCAGCGTGGCGTACTGGGCAGGCAAGCGCACGAGAAAGGCGAGCGCGGCGGCGTGGCAGCGGTGCAAGGAGGCGTCGACGGCGGAGCGGGCAGCGGGGTCGCGGAGCTCGCGGCGGAAGGGCACGAGGCGCAGATTGAGCGCACACACGAGGTCGACTGCGGCAAGCACACGGCCAAGCGGCACGGCCACGGCCACGCGTGTGCGCGAGAGCACGTAACCCGCGAGGAGTTCAAAGAGCACCTGGACTCTGTGCGCGACGGCGAGGATGGATGCGGGCGCGTTGACGTCGACGTGCAATGGCTCAAAGAGGAGCTCGTGTGTGCCTTGTGTGCCTTGTGTGCCTGGCGTGGCCGATGTGCCGTGTGTGGGTGCGTGCGTGGGTGCGAGTGTGCGAAGGAGCCCTGCGGTATCCGGATCGTCCTCGGTGCGGAGAAAGCTAGCGTAGATGGCAGCGGTGGTGGCAATCTCGGCCACGAGCGCGGTGACGTCACGCGCCCAGTGTTGTGCGGGCGCTTCCTTCTCCACGGCGTGTAAGCACGCCAACGCCAGACACACGGCGGCGCGCTGCTGTGTGGGGCGCGTCAAAAAGCGCGGGTCTAACGCGAGCGCCACGAGCTGCGCGCGGAGACGATTAGCGTGCGGCCGAGCCGTGGTGGGGTGTTCAAGCACGAGCGTGCGCACGGCGCCAAGTACCGTGCCTGGAGCCAGGGCCGCGTGGGCCGCGAGTGCCGCCACCACGGCGCCCACGTTTGGCGTCAACACCTCGCGCGTGAGCGTTGGTTTACCACGCAGCGCTGTACAGAGTCGTGCCACTGCCGCCACTGCCGACTCGAGTACTGCCGGGTCGTCCGCGTGGCGTGAGCCAAGCACTGCCACGAGCTGCGCGAAAAATGCGGCGCCGTCTGCGCCCACCACCGCCGCGCTGGCGGCCAATTCATGTACGACGTTCACACCACACCATACAGCGTGGGTGTCGCTGGCCCGGCAGAGCGTGAGCGTGCGCCCGGCTAAATGGGCGAGCTGGCTCCGCGGCGCGCTGTCGAGCGTGGGGACCGCGTCATGGAGTGCCTGGAGAATGGGGACCGCGGATGCCGGCGCGCTCCGGAGCTCGTCAACGATTTCGCACAAGGGTACGGACATTTTTGTGCGCGTGTGTGAGTCTGGGCGTGACTGTGTCTGTGATTGTCTTTCTATTTTGTTGTTTTGTTTTGTTTTGTTTTGTTTTGTTTTGTTTTGTGTTGTGTTGTGTTTGGTTGTGTTGTGTTTGGTTGGTTATATTTTGTTCAGGAGTGTCTATGTTGGTGTGCTTTCACGGGGAGATAGAGGGAATGTATGTCGACGGCTGTCTCTATAAGTCTCTATAAGAAAAAAAAAAGAACACTCAAAAGAGACTCTCCGTAGGCTTGGGAGGAGAAAGAACAAGGTGGTGGGGCCAGAAAATTCTCGGGTCGCGGGGCGGGACGAGGTGCGATGCGGTGCCATACAGTACGCGATGGCATGGCCCTCAGAACTTGATTGGGAAATTCTGCGGCAAAGGGATGGTTTGAAGGACAAAGACATGGAAGAAAAATAACTGAAAGTTAACGAGACGTCCAAATGATGGAAGGAAAAGAACGGTCAGTTATGGAGATGTAGAAATGATGGGAGTGAAAATAAATGGAGATCTTTGGTAACAAACTAAAACAAACGGAAATGAAAGAAAAAGGAATATCCAGAGGTGGAACCGTGAACTATGGGGAATAGTCGGACGGGTGGTTCGGGCAGCCCCGGCTCTCGAATCATGTTTGGAACTTCTGGTAATGGATTGCCGTGGCTGGAATCGGTATCTTACCTTTTGATCCAGAATTGATTCAAGGGGGTTGGGTGGGAGGGTGTTTTAAAAAAAAAAGGCACACTCCATATTCATGATGACTTTCCAAACTACTTTCTTGATTGCTCGGCTGTTCACATTCATCTCTCCTGCTTAGAAAACTACTGCGTATTGATCCATTCCTTCTATACTATGCTGCGTAGTCCATCCACGAACAGCAGCACTCAGAGTTCTCCTACTTACCGTATGATATATATTGTTTATCATTCCTACGGACTTATGGCCACTACACGTCGATTTTTGCACCACGTGCGGTGTGGCTGGGAACCATGGGCGTGTTTTAGAGCCATAGGCACCGACCGCGAGACGAGCAACTAATTTCAATCAATCAATCTATATATTGTATATGATAATTGTAAATCACCGAATTCCTGCAATACCTCCATATAATCCTGTCGTATTGTATTCTCTCTCTCTCTCTCTCCCTCTCTCTCTCTTCCCCCCACCCCGTGCCTGTTACTTACATGCGAGGAAATCAATGCTATTGATGAGCCTTGTTAGGAAGAGGGCCTCTGCTTTCGGTACCTCATATTGCAGCAACAACTAGAATATCTCGGCACATTCCTCCTAATTAGTGCGCTTTCATCGTGCTTGGCCATTTCGGTATATTGTTTTTTTTTTTTTTGCTCTGGTTCGTATCTTGTCCGTAGCAGCCGAATCACAAGCGTCGTACGCTTTCTGGATTGTACCATGTAATTTGCAAACATCATACACTCTTTGTATGCCACAAAGTATTCTTGTTGCTAGCAACGGAACCTTTCCTCAATTCAGCTTCTCGGCCTTTTCATGAAAGGCTCAAACTCTAGTATTTACCTGTTCCAGAGACCACTTTGGTATTTTCACAGCGCTTGCAATGGCCCTGCCCTGATTTGTTGCTGTGTCCCAACAATAATTCTTCGACAATTGAGAACCTTACTTCACAGAATAGGTAGAGAAAGCGTCTATGTGTACCTCCCCGTTGTAACCACGACAAGCCTTATCTTTGGTGATGGTCCATAATGTTATCCGAGTATTCTATGTATCTTTCTGGAAGCAGCAATCGAGACGCTAGTCAACCGCAGAAAAGATATGTGAAAAATCACCCTCTTGTATTTCGCTTCGGACTCAGACTGTCTTGCTTTGCATTAAACATATTTGTGTATGGCATAAAGACAGATCCAACCAGCCCAGGTACCACGTGCAATAGTGAATTGGTTCTAACGCCGCTTGAGAAACCAGGTTCTATTTGAGTATTTACGTAGGGAGTCGAGGGTGCAATATCCTTTCATGTCCTGGGTTGAACTGCTTGGTGAAATAGATATTATCTTTCCATACAACTCTTTGTGTGATAAAGCCCCATCTTTGACCATGTTTGCTGAAGAGTGCAGTAAAAATGGGGAGAAAGTCAAATTTTCTAAGGAATGTCCCTTTGGTTTAGGCCTTAGAGTTCATATGTCTTGCAATGGTAGGGAACTTTATATAAGTCCTTCCTACTAAATTGGTTTACGGCCATGATTAAAAACGGCCATTGTCTGTTTTTCAGTAGCAAGTTCCAATAAATATGAAATATAATGTTTTCTTTGGGGTTTTTTGGCTTAATGTTGCTCAACTTGGTTGGATTATTAATTCGTTAATATTAGCTGAAAAGAAAAATAGATGTCTCTCAGATGACCAATACTCTACAATACTAGCTCTTAGGCCTGGATCTTATCAGAACTCCCGATATGTACCCTGATGTACTCTGACTAATATCGAGTGTGATGAAATACCCCCAGTTGTAATTGTAGTAATAGCCACCGACAAATATTTTTTCATATCTGCTGACATTGATTGTTAATAGCAAGAGACATGTTTGGTATTTTTGTGTGTGCAAACTCGCTCGCAAACATAAAACTGTATGTTCTTTTATGGCACCAGGAATGATGCTTTTACGAGGAGATACCCTCCACTACGTAACGCTGTCTGTTTCTCAAGCTTTACCTCAGCGTGATTTTGATCATGCGGTCATGTCCAAGGGATTTAATGAGATATTGTGTGATACTAGCATACACAACATACAAAACAGAACCTAGCGAATATAGATTGTTCGACTGAAAGGATCCTGAATACTTTTAATACAATGTCAAATTTCCTGCAGCCTTGAAATATCTAAAAGCTGGCGGTTGAAACCACCCAAAGCCAGCGCGTGGCGGCTGGTATGAGGAGATTCTGAGCAAAAGTCCCTTAAAACACATCATCCAAAAGGTTGTGAAAGCCGAATGGCTCGTACAAAGTACCCTCACCCTCAAAGAATTTGGACATCGACTCGACCCAGTGCAATCTCAACGAGTGCAACATCGCCGAAGTGCCCTCCATGACAACCAAGATCACCACGGTCAAAACCATCCACATGGCAAAGAGACACACAGTCATTATGACTCCGACTACACCTGTCATACCGAACGCATTGCTAATGGTCATTGTCCACAAAACCGTCGACAACTGGGCGTGAGCCAATGACAAGGCCCACAAACGCAAGTAGGAGGCAGTGTGCGAGACACAGTTCAAGCAGAACTCAATGGTGTGGATGACCTGGTGGATCATAATGTCACCAAAGTTGTGGCCTTCATGACCCTCCTCGTCATCGTCTTCCGCATCGTGTCCTTGCTCGTGTCCATGTTCTACCGCTCCCTCTTCATTGTCAAGGGCATGATACGCATGCAGCTTAGCCTCCTTGTCCATCTGGCGCTTCAAATAGAGCGGCTTGACAAGCACCAACCAAGGAATACAGATCAAGGCGATGACTAAAAGACCCATCTGCACGCTCGCCTGTCCTTCGTACAAGGGCTCGGCAACGGATCCGGGAGATAAGAACATGGTGATCAACATATTCAACAATCCAGGGGGTTGTTGCTCGATTGAAAACCAGTTGACTGTCCACTTGTATACGATACAAAGCGACAAGTAGCCGAAGATTCCTTGCATGAACAACAAGCCAGGAATAAAGTTGCCCACAATATCAATGGCACTCTTGAAGTAGATGGCATTAACCAAGGAAAAGAAGTAGGAGTAAGTCATGTGCATGTACCCCATCAACACAGACAATTTCATTTTGTAGGAATTCGAGAACAACAACGCATTTTCGGAACCGTGCCAAGCTGGGTCCAAGCCGATGGCATAAATCCCAACCTGGGTGGCATGGATGGTTTCGCCCGGCTTAAAGTGCTCTGGCCACTTCCACCCGGATGGAAAGAAATCCATGGACTTGGAGAAGACATCGTTGTACAAGAAACCGGTGTACATGGAGAAGATGCCCATGAGCAACAAGATGTAGCGTCCCGAGAAGGCCATGTCGAAAATCTCGTCGCGCTTCATTCCCAAGATGGTCTTCTCATAGTAGACCATCACAGCAGCAGCAAGAAACAAGATAAATCCGTGGCCTAAATCACCAAACATGACTGCAAACAAGAAGGGGAAAGTCACAATAGTAGCCAAGCCGGGGTTTATCTCACGGTACGTAGCAATGCCATACGTGTCACAGATGCTCTGAAAACCTGCAGTGAACTTGTTTGTGCGGTGGAAAGTCGGCGGCGTGCGTGTAGTTTCCAAGACATTGACAATGGTGGGCACCGACGCGTTCGCCGCCACCACCGCATTGGTGACGGTCTCGATTTCGTCGGTCGGCACCCAGCCCTCACCAATAAGAGAGCGGCGGCTGTTATCGTAGTCACAGAGATTCATTGTCTTGTACACAGCCTTCTCACGGGCAATAATTTCCCACCAGCGGCCCAAGTCGCGGGAAATAGCCACCAACTCGGAGCTGAGCGCAAGTTCTGTCTGCTCCAAAACAGTACCGACGTCAGCCAACTTGACGCCGACGGCGGCCAACTGCTGCGCGCGCAAGGCAGTGGTGGATTCCACCACATACAAGTCGGCGTCTAAGGATTTGGCGATTTTCCGGATGCGATCACGAATCATCAGGCCGTGCGAGAAGATGAGAAACGCGTTTTTTGCCACGTGGGTGTCGGTCTTGGCGTCATAGACCAGCTCGGGTAACTCCTCCGTGTAATAGAACAAATTACCCCGCAAGATGCGCCACAAAATCTGTTGCAATGGAGCAATTTTTTGGCGGTCAATGACACCACAGATGAAGCTGGTCTGGAACTCCAGAGTGCCTGCCTCCAAGCGGGTGTGGGGGTCTTCGGCACCCACGGCTGCAGGTACAGCGTTTGCCGCAAAAAAGTTCTGCACTGTTTGCACAACCAGCTGCATCTGCTGCAAGTCCTTTTTCTTGTCGAAGAGGGTCTCGGCAGAGTTAGCGAGGTCACGTGTGCGGGCCTCCAAGAGTGAAGCGTTCTGGGCAAAAACATCGATTTCTGTTTGCGCACATACAGAGGTATCGTCGTACGGATAGAGGCATGCTTCGATGCCCCTCTTGTCGAGCTCGGACTTGAAGTACGCATACTGGCGCTCGATCTCGTCGAGTTTCCGCAATTCCTCAATAAAACTGCGCTGAAAGTCGCTTACGTTTTTGTTCAAGTCACGGAACTGGATCACATTAAGCCGGCCGATCTCGTGAATGACGTTTCGGCACGATTCTGCGGGCACATAGAGCTGAATTAGCGACATCTCCGCGGAGCCTGGGACGGTTAGTAAGGGGCGGATGGGAACTGGGCTTTTTGCCACATATAGCGTGACGGAAAGCGGTATGACGTGGTGCTGGCAGCAAAATACATACGGAAAACGGCCTCTTCCTTGGCAGTCATGCTGATGGAGGAAGATTTGGTAGGTCTATAGGTGGGCTGTAGGACCATCGGCGAGCGTTTTAAAGATAGGTGGGAGGTTCACTGGTCGGTATTATATGCAGTACACACTGATATCAGGGCGCGCGTGCAGGGGGTTAAGGTGCGGGCAATTCCGGCACTAGGCATGGCATGGGGACCGTATTAGGAGAATGAAAATTATATATATATATCTATATATATATATATCTATATATATATCTATATAGTTATAAATTTTTCATAGCTGTGGTGGGGTCGGACACGAGCAGAAAGACACACCAGCTATTGATTCAGACAGTCATGGCCATGTCAAAGATAGAGCGAGGTATTCTATGTAGTTTGTATATATTTTGTATATATTTTGTTCAATACGCATTGGGAATAATCTTTTTGGTTGGAATATACTAATTAAGGCCCGGCGCAGGCCGGGCCCTGGTGCAGTGTCACGGCTCGTTTGCAATACGATTTCTTTCCTGCTCCTAGTTCTCCCATATACCCCTCTTTCCTCTTTCTTTTTGCTGATTTTTTTTATTTGGTTGATCCTACGACCACCACCTCATATTTCTTCGGGTAGAAGCTGGTATGTTTTGATGTGTGTATTCAGCGGGCAGGCCGACTAATATTAGGACCGTCATGGCTGGGTCGGGTCTGGCGCGATTGGGCGCATTAGGCCCTGGCTATCTGCTCTCATCTGATATACAATCACCCACAGTCGGTCGCCCCTAATTAAGACGTATGCCAATCTTTTTTATACCTGCTGCCCTGGCATAGGATACTTGTGAATACATGTGGTCAGAGGTATTACTAATGGGCACACGTGACTACGTTTTTTTTAAAGCCAGCAGGTAGAGTCAAAGACATGGAACCCACAAAGATCCCGCAGCGTTTGTATGGGAGTCCGCTTGAACATCCGCGTAGTTTTTTTTTTCTTGCATTCAATTGTTCTGAGGAACTTACGGCCGTCACCGGCTATATGAATCCAGTTGCTAATTGCTTTTCTTCAGCCAATGACAGAAATCGGGGCTTGTCTGTAGATGTTGTTTGCCGCAAAATGGGCCACCGCGACACGGGTATGGATCCACCAGATGCTGATCTAGGGCTCATCCCCTGTGCTGAGGGTGCCAGTAGTATTTCTGACTGCAAGCGGGCACAGCTAGACTCAGGCATGGTAACGTTCAAAAAGAGAATTTGAAGTATTCATGGTGGTGGCTCGGATGACGGCCCTCAGGACCCGAAAAAAATAATCCTAACGCTGGGAACGTGTATTTCTAGGGTGCCCCTGGGTCTGGTTCGTTAGAAAAATTGGCAATACATCCTGGTTAAGGTTCTTGGCGGGAAGACGGGTCATGTCAGAAAGTCCACAGTCTTTGTGGACCATAGGCGCTACGAGCAGTTAGCATGTCTACGGGAAAAAAAAGGCAAAGACAAAGCAAGACCCATACCTGGCAGAGAAAAACATACGTTGTTTGAACCCGGGTCCGGGCACCAAAAACGGGGATTCCTACTGTGACAAGGGGGATTGTGCAACCCAGCAGCAGATTACACGTGACTGCTCCAACATGCATCGCTTCCGCCTTTCAGTAAAGAAGGATTGGGCACCCAAGATGGCTCTGAAGACGTACAGAGTCTTTAGAGGTTTCCATTGCCAGGGCCATGCGAAATAGTGGCCAGGCGTGCCCATATAACGAGGCATAAGATCAAAACACCGAAGCACAGAAACAAAACCCAAACCAAAAACAAACCTCGAGTATACGTGGTAAAGCGACTCCAGCCAGTCCTCCGCAGCCAGTCTTTCTGGCCTCTCTTCACCTAACACGTCCTCTTTATCCCATTCCAATGGCTACGCTATCGCGGCCCCGGTGCAGGACGCCGATGGGTAAGCTAAAACTAAAACTCTCACGCGCGCTACCAATATAGACCGCTCTATAAAACCACCAGCATACCCTATTGCCCCCCCTAACTTACCATGCGGAACTTAGTGCTTCTCAACCGAGGCCAGCTCCATCCGGAGCCCGTCACGTGCGCGGGGCTCGTGCCTGTGGATGCAGCGTTCGACGCTGTTGCAGATACAGTCACCGTGGTCCTCGCGTCCCCCGACGCCGATCTCATCGAGGTCCATCAGTACACAAAGACCGGCGCCGTGCGTGTGGTGGCCGCCGTGCCCGCTCCCACTGCCACCCTTGTGTCGTTCGCGCACTTTGCCGATGATGCGCTTGTGGCGCTTGTGTTTGCCAACGGCGACCTT
This sequence comes from Metschnikowia krissii, assembly GCA_030561945.1. Taxonomy (NCBI): domain Eukaryota; kingdom Fungi; phylum Ascomycota; class Pichiomycetes; order Serinales; family Metschnikowiaceae; genus Metschnikowia; species Metschnikowia krissii. The sequence continues at coordinate 24,888 of JAKTYP010000085.1, forward strand.
ATCACGGCGCATTACGACGCCGCGTGCCCCGACATGGCCACCACGCAGGTCGAGCTTGTTGGCTCTGTGGACGCGGGCGTCGCGGCTGCCGCATGGGCGCCCGATGAAGCCACGTTGGCGCTCATCACCGCCGCGGACCGCCGCGTGATCTTTCTTTCGCGCCTGTTCGAGCCGGTCGCCGAGCGGCAGCTTGACCCGGCGGACTTGGCCGTGGCCGCAGATAGTCACGTTTCTGTAGGCTGGGGTGCCGCAGAGACACAGTTCCGTGGCAAAGGTGCCCGTGCGCTTGAGCGCGAGCGTGACGCCATCCGCCACGCGGGCGCCCCGGACTTGGCTGAGGATGGCGCCTTGCGTGATCCGACAGTTGCGCCAGCGCAGCGCGGCACGGCGCTGCCTGCGGACGACGCCCGTGTGGCCGTCAGCTGGCGCGGTGACGGCGAGTACGTGGCCGTGCTGACGCTAGAGGATGCCGCAGCACCGGCCGGTGACAAGATATCAATGCTCGACGAAGACGTTGGCGAAGTGCGCCGCCGTGTCGTGCGCGTCTTCTCCCGTGAAGGTGTGTTGCACCTGGTGTCCGAGCCCGCAGACGGCGTCGAGCACGCGTTGGCCTGGCGGCCGCTGGGGTCCGTGCTTGCGGTGACACAGCGGTGCACGGGTCCCCGGGGCGCCGTGCTCCAGGTGGCATTTTTTGAGCGCAACGGCTTGCGCCATGGCGAGTTTGCCACGCGCCTCGACGCAGTGGCCGGGCGCGTCGCTGGTTTGGCTTGGGCGTGCACCAGCGACGTGCTTGCAGTCCAGCTCCGCGACCGTGTACAGCTCTGGACCACCAAGAACTACCACTGGTACCTCAAACAGGAGCTTGTGGTCAACGGTGCAGACGCGGCGAACGAGGTCGTCTTTGTGCGCTTCCATCCCGAAAAACCGCTCCACGTGATGCTCGGCACCTCGCGCGCCGGGGTATGGGTCTATAACCTTACAGCCCAGACCGCAGCAGGGCCCTCTGTTGCTGGAAGCGACGTCGGCTTGGTCGCCGTAATTGATGGCCAGCGTGCCAAGCTCACGCCGCTCGGACTCGCAAACGTCCCGCCGCCCATGGCTTTCCGTGAGTACCTGTTTGATGGTGCGTTGAACCACGTCGCTGTTGGCCCGACAAACGCCTCTTATGCACTTGTCGCCGCCGTTGGAGATATCCATGTGTGCATGTGGTCGCTCAACGAAATGCGCCGCGAGACCCGCCTCACCGTGCGAACCGTTCCCCGCAACGTGATCGCAGCGGCTCATGAGCTCGTCAAGCTGGCGTGTTTCATTGGCCCGGCCACCATGGCCGTGTTGGTAGACAGCGACACCTCCTCTCGCGTGGTGCTCTTCGACGCCAACGGCTCTTTTAATTCGCCTACGGCCGCCGTCGACTTGGGTGCTCGTGCGATTTTGCTCAAGCCCCGCGCAGACTACGCCTCGGGCGTGGCCGAGTGCATTGACGGCTCGCTTCTCGAGATCACACCCAATGGATCGCTTCTGTATGCCGCTAAATTCCCCGTGTTGTGCCCGGACTTTGAAGCCTGCGTCGTGCAAACCGATGGATCGCTCATGGCGCTCGGCCTATCTGCCAACGGCAAGTTATACAGCAACAGCACTCATCTTGCGAGCGGAATCACCTCCCTCAAAATTACCCACGACCTTCTTGTATTGACGACCGCGCAATCCCTGGTATGCTTCGTGCACTTGCACCAGGCGCTCGACCAGTCCACGTTTGCATTCCTCCAAAACCACGACATCGCTGCTACCACTGCTATCGCCAAGGCAGATGACGAGCGCGTGCGTCAGATCGAACGCGGTCTGGTGTTGGTGGCGTGCATCCCGTCACGTTACTCTGTGGTGTTGCAGGCCCCGCGAGGCAACTTGGAAACTATTTGCCCGCGTATCATGGTGCTCACGGGTGTGCGTGGTTTCATTGCCGCCCGTGACTACCTCAATGCCTTCATGGCGTGCCGCACGCATCGCGTGGACTTGGACTTGCTCCACGACTACGACCCCAATCAGTTCCTCGCCAACGTCGAGCTTTTCGTCAAGCAAATTGGCAGAACCGACTACTTGGACTTATTTTTGTCGTGTTTGCACGAGGAGGATGTCACCAAGACAAAGTACCGAGACTCCTTGGCCACTGCCCCGCTGGAAGAGCTCGCAAGATTGGCCATTGCGCCTGTATCGCACACAGATAAAACTCTTTCCAAGAACGACGTATCAAAGATCAACCGAATCTGCAACGCCGTGCTCGATGTCTTGGCTGCCCCGCAATACGAGTCGCAATTCTTGCAGTCCAGAGTCACCGCGTATGCGTGCCAGGCGCCTCCCAACTTGGCTGGTGCTTTGTCTCTCGTCAGCTCTTTGAAAGACGAAGACGAGCACGAGAAGGCTATCACTCACTTGTGTTTTCTTCTGGACGTCAACAAGTTGTACGACCATGCTTTGGCGTTATACGATGTCCGCATGGCGTTAAACATTGCCCAGAAGTCGCAGAAAGATCCGAAGGAGTATTTGCCCTTCTTGCAGAACCTCCACGTTCAAACACCTGTGCGCCGCCAGTTCTTGATCGATGTCTACTTGAAGCACTATACCAAGGCTTTGGGGTGGCTACATGAGCTTGGCAAAGAGGCCGTGGGTGAATTCGACGACTTTGTTGTGAAACATAATCTTTATAAGCAGGCTTTGGCGATCTACAGATATGACGACGCAAGAAACAAACAGATTTTGGAGTTGTACGCTGAGCACCTTGTTGATGAGAAGAATTACAAGGAGGCTGGCGTCATTTACGAGTATCTCGGCTTACCCGAGCAGGCGCTTGATAGCTTTGTGTCGTGTATGAAATGGAAGGAGGCACTCTCGATTGCTCAAAACCTTAAAAATAAGGACCTTGTTATTTCTACCGCCCAGCGTTTATCTAGCATGCTTGCGGCCGACCATAAATACGCGGATGCCGCCGAGATCGAGCTTAGAATCCTCGGCAATGTCGAGGAAGCAATCAGACTCCTTTGCAAGAGCTATCAATTTGATGGTGCCATTTTGTTGGCCATCGAAAGGGACCAACCAGCGTTTATCGAGAGTATTGTGGATCTTCAGCTCGATGAGAGTTTTGGTATCATTGCTGAACTACTTGCTGACTGCACCAGTCAGACCAATTCTCAATTGAATAGATTGAGGGAATTAAGGCAGAAAAAGGAGGACGATCCATATGCCTTTTATGGCATACCCAACGACGACTTAGACACGCCCGATAATGTGTCTGTAGCCGCGTCCGAGACCTCCACCACTCCTTCGTTCTTCACCAAGTATACCGGCAAGACCGCCGGAACAGCGAAAACGGGTGCTTCCAGGAAAACATCGAAGAACCGGAAGAGGGAGGAACGAAAGCGCGCCAAGGGTCGTAAGGGCACGATTTACGAGGAGGAGTACCTCATCAAGTCTGTTGGCAGATTGGTGGAGAGACTAGACCAGACAGAGGCAGATGCCTTGAAATTGGTTGAAGGGTTGGTGAGAAGACATAAGGTCCAACAGGCGTACCAAATCCAGCACAACTGGAGCACTCTTACGGCGTTTTTGCGGAAAAACATTGATGAAATCCACAACATGAGTGAGAAGGACCGCGAGAGAATCAACGACGACGGTGAGGTGTATCTCATTGATGTGATTCCGGTGCCAACGATCAAGGAATTTCCTAAGTTGGAGATGTTGGATTATTAGGGCCAAGTTCGGACGCCGTTCGCTCGATTTTGATAGATCTCTCACTACAAAGCAAGTCGGGGAACTTTAAAAAAGCGTTGCGTAGGCCGTCGGTGCAAGCCATTTTTCTACTAGTGCTAAGACACTGGTACTTGGATGGCAAGCCACGGGCCAGGCCGAGCCCCTTTGCCTCGACCTCAGTACCGTCGTCAAGCACAATACGCACAGTTGCGGTCTGGGATACGGAATACACGTTCTTTTCGTCATCGAAGTCCTGACTCGCGATGCGACAGTCGAGGATCTGCGACAGCCAGCCGTTGAAACCAAACGACTCGTTGACCATGTTGATGAGGAGCGCAGAAGAGACCGAATCAATGCCGTACCTGCCGACGCCGCGGAGCTCACGTTTCCGGAGCACAGTTTCCAAGCGGGCCTGGAAGGTGCCGATTTTGGTCTTTGCCCATGGCGATAGGATGTGAGATTCCGAGTCGCTGGCCTCATCGGAGGAGTTGTCGAAAAGTGAGAGAGGTGGGAAGAGCACTGACTCTGTTGATTCCTCATTATCAGAGGCGATTGCCGAGAAGGTAATCTCCATGGAAGAAGTAGTTGGGACGGAGGTAAGGCTTATGTACACAGTGACAAGTGGCGCGGTGTGGCGCTGAATTTGTAGAGACGCGTTCCATGATTTTGGAGAGACACGCCCCGAGACATGCAACCGGATATTGGTTGTAGACCCCAGCAATGGGTGATCCCGAAATTGGGTAAGGCGCCTTCCTAACAGCTGTTTGTATATTCTCAAGCAACATTTGATAATCTAAATATATACATATGTGTGTAATTTCTGGATTTGCATGGGCAGATGTCTGCGCCGGCTCATGAGACTGGCTGAACCTAGGCAATATAACCGCATGCCTTGATCGTTTGGATGAGGGAGCAACACAACTCGTACTTTGCACATATCCTCCTGACTGCCAGCTCTCAATATACAATCACGATCAACTGTTTTCACATCTACTCTTATGATTTTCAAGATAATAAATAGAAGGAAAGAAAAAATAAAAATAAAAAACAAAACCTCTTCCACTGGCAAAATACACCCGCAATGGGTCTAGGAAGAGTCCAACGCTCGCAGTCCGGGTGAACATCCTGCACACAAGCACGTCGCGAAACGTGGAGCTCCAACTGGCGACTGAGACTTCCCAGATCCCAATCTTTCGTTTTTCTTCTTATCCATCATACAAGCATCTTCCAGAGCGCCTACTCCCCCCCATTTGCTTTCGTTTTGTCCTAAACTGACCGCTTGACACCGACTCTTGTGCCATGAGCTATTTCCGTGGGATCTTGCGGCCGCTGGCGCAGCAGCCGGGTCAGGAGGAAGAGACCATCCAGACATTGAGCAACCGCTTGCAGCACGCCACATTGGCTGTTGACCGCAAGCTGGCGGTACTTGGGCTTAAAAGCTTCAGTCGGCAGTTCCGTGAGAGCGTCGTGCAGTACGGGTTGCGTGGCCTTCTTCTGGCCTTGGGTAAAGATACGGACAATGCGCCGCTCGTCAAGGCGGTGTTGGAAACGCTTCTCGGTGTGTTTCTTCGTCCCGCCACGGGCGAGACTCTCCTGGACTCTTCGACCTCGGCTTCGGCTGCGGCGGTAGCATCCGCGTCGGTACAGCCACAAGAGTGGATCCTGAACCAGTCGCGGGCACGCAACGGCAAATACCCGTCACCGCTCTTGGTGGAGCCCGTCGAGCTCGACGAGTTTCTGCAGTGGATTGCCGACGAGATGATTCTGACGCCTGCACACGTGCAGAACTTGATGCTGGTGTTGCAGCAACACGCAGGGTTCCAGATCCGGCTCTATGCGCTCCAACTTTTGGAGGCGGTCGTTGCCACGCGCCCAACACGGGCCAAGGAGTGCGTGTTGAATATCCCGTTGGCAGTGGCCACGGTCGTGGGTGTACTCGACGACCCCAACGATCCAGTGCGCAACGAGGCCATTCTTCTCTTGATGGCGTTGGTCAACAACAACTACAACATCCAGAAGTTGGTGGCGTTCGAAAACACATTCCTGCGCATCTTTGCTATTATTGACGAGGAGGGAGGCATCCGTGGCTCTATCTTGGTACAAGACTGCATGACGCTTCTTTACAACTTGTTGATGTACAACGCCTCCAATCAGACATTTTTCTTGGAGACCGATTGCGTACCCCGCTTGGCCGCCCTTATTGCCGAGCCCCTTGAATCTGCAGATGCACCGCCAATCGTGTGGACCGACCAGCGCTTGCTGAACATGGCCATCTTGCTTGACATCTGTCGTGCCTTTGTCGACCCGCAGAACCAACACTTGCTCCAGAACCAGCTCAAGCTCCAGTCCTCGGGCATTTTCCTCAGCATCTTGCAGCTCGTCTTTTCTCCTGTCATGGAGAATTCTGTCCGCATGGCCGCCTTGCAGGTGACCGGCGACATCATCGCCAACAACCCAGACTTGCAGTTGCAGTTGGCCCACATCGACGTGCCCTACATCGACCCTTCCTTGCCTCTCCTGGTGCAAAGCGTCTCTGCCGCAGTCCCTGCTCCACTCGCGCTCTTGAATTGGGCTCTCTTGACAAACTCCGTACATGTATTTGAGGTGCGACTCGCAGCGGTTCACTGCCTCGCCAAGTTTTTTCGTGGAAACACCGACGCAAAAACCGCCTTTCTCTCTGACCAGATCCACGCAGCGAAAAATCCTGCCTACTACTCAGAACTCAAACTCGCACAGGACGAAGTCGAAAAGCATTTGCCTTCCCCGGAAGATGGCACCGCATCGGATCCCGCATCTATCACTGCGCTGGACGCCCCTGAGTACCCTGACACGACGCCATACGCCAATATCTTTACTATCCTCACCACTTTTGACTTCGATGTCAAGCTCAATCCTTATAGTGCTTGGTTCTCGGCTATAATCCTCGTCCATCTCATCACCGATTGTCCGGAAACAAAACTATTGGCGCGCGAATTCAAAGTGGGCAGTGCAGCCGAGGGAGAGGAAGAGATGTCATCTATACAAGCTATTGCTGGAATGCTCGTCGCCAATCTTGAAAACGCAGATCCGCGTATTGCTGTGGGCTACTTGGTTCTTTTGACGCTCTGGTTGTATGAGGATTTTGATGCCGTCGACGACTTCCTTTCTGACACATCCACAATAAAAGCTATCCTTGCGTTCCTCTCTAAAAATTCAACCGAGTCTTCGGAAATCGTCCAGGGTATGGGCACTGTGCTTGTGGGCGTGTGTTACGACTTTTGCACCAAGTCATCTTCTCTTTCAAGAACAAGTTTATACGAGCTCATTATTAAGTCTCTTGGAGCCGATAGTTATTCTCTCAAGGTTAAGAAGTTCAAGAATAATCTGCTATTCAAACAATTTGACGGGGATCTTGAGTCGGACTTTGAGAGAGATGCATCTGGCCTTCCCAATCTATTTTTTATCCCGGAGTATGTTGAATTGGTAAAGGATAATTACTATAGAATTAGGAAATCGTTGTCCCGTGGTCCCAACTTCGAGCCCAGGTCAAGAATTTCTTTTGAAATTTTCGAAGAGTTGGAAAATAATAATGTGGAGTTGAAAAATGCCCTTGAGATATTGAAAGTAAAGGCCGATAATGATGCAAAGAATTTCAAGACAGAGATAGAGGACAGGGAGGCGCAACTCAAAATCTCGTCAGAACTTCTTGAAAAACGCAAATTTGAAGTGAAAGAGGCCAAAAAGAATGAGGAGGACTTAATCAGTAAGATTAAAGCATATGAAAACAGCATCAGCTCTTTAGAGACTGACAGGAATAAGTTCGAGTCAGTTTCTGCGCATTATACTGCTGAGTATCATAAATTATTGAAAAAGTATGCACACGAAGAGGAGGCAATGAAGCAGTTAAAACAAAAATTTTTAGAAACAGATTCTGCTAAACAAAAAGCGGAGGATGGAATCAACAAGATGAGCCGGGAACTTTTCCAACTAACGAAGCAGAAAAAAGAGTCCGACTCTAAAGTTACCGGTCTAGAAAACGAGCTTGCAAAAATAAGTGCTCAACATGAGAGAGGTATAAGTGAATACCAATCAATCATTGATGCGTCTAAAAAGACAAACGAAGAGCTTAGAACAAAGCTTTCTGTTTTGGAAAACCAGCGTCTTGCACTGGACACTTTTAATGACAAAAACTCTGCATCAAAATTGCAGGATTTCGAGTCCAAAGTCAGTGAAATGGAACATGCAAACAATGATCTTATGATGAAACTCAGGTCAGCAGCTTCTGTTGTTCTGGAACTAAAATTAGACAAAGCCAGATTGCAGGACGAAAATCATTCTCTTGAAGCAGAATTGATAGAATATTTTAAAGAAATAGAGACTTTTAGTCAATTACTCGAGGATGTTCAAGAGCTCAGAAATGAAAACACTTTGCTAAATCAATCGTCCCAACAGCAACAATCACTTGAATCATGTATTCAAGAGAAACAAGTTATTTTTGAAGAAAAGAAAAGAATTGAAAATCAATTATTTGAAGCCATGAGAGAAATCGAGAATTTGCATGCCATCATAGCGCAAGAAAGAAAAGATTTCGAACAAGAGAGAGAAACCATGAAGGTTTTGCTGTCTGAAGAAAATGAAAAACAAAATATCATTGAGGCTTCTGATGAGAACATTGTTTGTGATGCAAGCCAAGCTATTGTGTCATCTGTTGTTCGAGACACAGGGAACAAGAACTATACAACACAAAAAGATGTGCCTACTCAAAGTGATATTGACACAAGCAGTATGGAACAGTTAGAAGAGGAACTCGCGCTTTTACGTTCAAGATTCAAAGAAAAAGAAACTACTTATGATTCAAAAGTTGAGACCTATGAAAAAGAACTCTCCTTATTAAGAACTCAACATCAAAAGATGCTTACAGAGTTTGAACATCTCAAAAACATACATAAAGAAGTAATGGACCATAAGAATGTGCAGAAAATTGTTAATCCGGTCTCCATTGAAAATGCGGAAGAACTCTACGAACTAATTGAAGAGCAGGCTTCAGAATTGGTCAGGTCCTCGAAGAGAATTGAAGACTTAGAGAAAAATATTGAGGTTCTCTCGGAAAGTGCAAGCTCTTCGTTAGCTTCTTTCAAAAAGAGTCAAGAACTTCTCAAGACCAGGATTAGCGAATTGGAAGAATCAAAAAAGAAATTACTAGAAGAAATTGATGAGCGGGAGAAAGAGCGGACGAAAATAATTCAAGACTTCCAGGAAGCATACGATGAGCTTGATAGCTCCTATATGGATTTGGAGCTCCTGCTGACCAACACTGGGAAGCATAAAGATGAATTGGAAAAGCAACTAAAGAAACTTCATAATGAATCAACCCAAGAGATTGAAAAACTCGGTTCCGAATGTGAAGCTTTGAAAAGCTCTTTAAGTGATGCTCACAACGAAAGGGACAATCTTCGGCGAGAATATTACGAGTTGGAAAAGCTGAGTAATATCATTGGTAGCGAGTTAAAGGCAAAAGAGGCTCTTCTTCAAGCTATCAGCAACAAAGGAGCAGATCTTGCTGCGAAAGACAAAATTGTCATCGAGATCAAAGAAAAATTGGAGAATGCCATAGCTGAGTTGGAAGGCTCTTCTCAGAAGTTGAGAGTTTTAAATCAGGAGAAATCTAATTTGCAAAAGTTATATGATGAAAACTTTGCGCTACTTGAGAAGTCTCAGCGTAAAGTCGATAACTTGAATACTGAACTTGTATCAAAATCCGAGCAACTCGATAAGTCTCTTGACGAGAATCGAAAGATAGTTGTGTTACAGAGAAACCTTGCTGATGCCACTAAAACCAACGGAGAATATTCTATAAAAATTGAATCACTTGAAAATGAACTTTTGAGCTTGAAAACTTCTTTGATCGAAGTAAATCGGAAATTGGATGAGCAACGCAAATTGAATTGTGATATGTCCCTGTCAGCAGTTTTGGAGTTCACAGAGAAAAGTGCCATGTTGGAAAAGTCTATCATCGAAAGTCAGGATATGCATGACAAAGAACTTGAGAACGTACGAAATTCGAGTGAGATTCAAATACAGACCTTAATGAAAGATCTTGCAGCTCTCAAAGAAGAGAATGCAAGGTTGTTAAAGAAAGTTCTGGGGAGTGAAAAGCTTAGCATGGAAGCTCAAATCAACGACGAAAAAAATGACGATAACATGAAAGTCACTGAATCACGACTGAAAGAGATGGAGCAGGAGAAACGGGATTTACAAAAAGCAAACGAAACGCTAATTGAAAATAAAGCCGAGTTGAAATCAAAGAAGGCAAATATTGAAGAATTAAATGTTGCTTTCGAAAAGGAAACCTGCAAGCATGCTATTGAGACTGACGATTTAAACGCTCAGATTTTAAGGTGGGAGGTCAGCGCATCGGAAGATAAGGAGTTGATAAGAGCTTTGACAGAAGAAAAGGAAACTTTGTTGCAGGCCCTTGAAAAATATAGCGAAAACAAAAAACTGTTTGAAGAGAAAGTGTCAAAGGGCGAGATTCTTCAGCAAAAGCCCTCTGCTGCATTGGAAATTGAACAGAACTCAGTGTCATTGGGGACGTCGAAGGAGACCGCAGACGAATTGGAAAATAATCCAGAACCCGGCGACAAAGCCTAGAGCAAGGTGTGGAAGAAAAACTTGGGAAATAAATCGACGAGAGAGAGAGAGAGAGATAAGCCTAGATTTTCAAGTAAGCGCATCATACCATATCACAGAGAAATCAGAAACAAAAAAAACTAAATCATAGCATGCATGGAAAATAATTGCGAACGGACTTAAGAGCCAAATTGGAGAACTTAAAAGTGGAATGCAGATCGTCAAGATGATGATAAGCCCAGCAACAGTAGACGTACTGGAAGAACAAATTTTGGAAAACAGTTACATACAATGTAGACAACTGCTAAGGCACATAACGAGCTGCAGGTAGCTGATGTTAAGAAGAAGATAGAGATGTCCACGCAAAGAAATTTCAATTAGACAGACAAAAACATATGAGCAAATATGAGAACCTAGAGGCTGTGGTCAAGCAAACGTCAGAATTGTGCTAGCAAGGCGAGGCCAAATTCAGAGAGAAGCATGGATGGTTGGCACCGACGAAAAAGACACACGCATGTATAAGAAAGATTGAGAGATCTAATATTCGTCGTCCCTACAACAGCACAAGAAGATAGGATCACTTATGCCTTGAGAACGAAAGCGTGCCAACGAGAAGGGGAGTAGAAATATGGGCAAAGAGGCCTGTATCATTTGTATTAGTTGCAGATACTGATGACACGTCAACCTTTATACGATGATGGAAAGAGAATGAAAAAAAACAGAGCAACAGGCATCAGGATTTACTTTGCTGTGCGACCTTGGGGAACGAGAGGCAGAGGCACAAGAGTGTGTCTGTGGTGCACGGCATTTCTTTATCGGGCGGCGAGAGCGACAGCAAAAGTTTCGTTGTATTTACTGGGGCCCGTAGCTGACGTGCAAGTGTGGGCAAAAGTTCTCTGCTGCAACATGCATACCAAAGCGCAACAAACGGAAGAGATAGAAAGCCACCCAATGGTATATGTGATCACACGGGCTCTTACGGCACATGGAGATGCTCTCCACGCGCTGCGAGTGACTCCAGAACAAGCTTAGGAACATCAACAGGATGGATATCAGCAGTTTGCGCCGTGGGTTTTGAAATACCCCAATGCCTTTGTAAGATTTCCATTCAAGAGTCCATGGAACCGGAGCAATATCACCTGCGAGCGGCCCCCGAGAAAAACATGGTATTCATCTGAGAACTTCATTAATGGAGGAGGATGGAGAGGTGGAGAGAGAGAGGCACGCAGCGTTGTGCATGTCCCGTATGCGCGAAAAGCGCAAAGCGCGCATAGGCGAAAAAACGGGGCCGGCCAAGTTATCGCATCTTCTCACCAGGTGCCACATTCTCGGACGGCGCCACCCAAACCCAGCGCCACCCAAACCCAACGCCACCGAAATCAGCGCCATCCATATACGAGTTCATAATAATACCACGATACTCCGCACGTATGATTCTCCTCATTGACTCGTACGACTCGTTCTCGCACAACCTATGCCGGCTCCTCGAGACCAGCACGCACAGGAACGTAGTGACGATTTTCAACGACCTGTTTGCGCCGCTGGAATACGAGCACGCGTTCCAGACATGGATCCGGCACTTCGATTACATCGTGGTAGGGCCTGGCCCGGGCCACCCACACACGCCCGCAGACGTAGGCATTGCCGGGTGGCTTTTCCAGCGCTTTTCCCGAGATCCCGGTTTGTGCGTGCCCGTGCTTGGCGTATGCCTCGGTTTCCAGAGCATGTGTCACGAGTTCGGCTGCAGCGTGCAACGTTTGGGCACAGTGCGCCACGGCCAGGTGTATGAGATAACACCCGTGGCTAGCGAGCTCTTTGGCGCCGCACCGGAGCCGTTCCCGAGCGTGCGCTACCACTCATTGCACGTGGAAATGGCGTCCTTGTCTGCGGCAATCGTGCCGCTAGCCACGTGCATCGAGCCGTCGGCGGGGGCCGTCTTAATGGCCGGTAGGCACGCCACGCTCCCGTTGTACGGCGTACAGTATCACCCGGAGTCCATCTGCTCTGCCCACGGTGACGAGCTTGTGCGTAGCTTCGACCGGATCGCGCAGACATACAACACCACAAAACGCCCACGCTTGCACGAGCAGCAACAGGCCGCGACTGCCGCCCGCGTGCGCACCGACATGGCCCGCCTTCACGCCGTGCACGACGCATGTCTTGTTCCGGGCGGCGAGTTCAAGTGCCGCGGCGCGCCAGCAGTGCTTGTGCGGGGATTCTCGCCCCAGCACGAAGAAACCATGCCCATCGACGTGTGCGAGCACCTCGCGCTGCGTGGCGTTGACTTTACGTTTCTCAACTCCGCTGCAGATCCGGGCGAGTGGTCGATCATCGGGCTTCCTATCGTGGGCCACAGCGAGGTCATCACCCACAGTGTTGACGTCCCCACCCGCGTTGTCACGCTGAAGTTCAAGACCGCGGGCTCCCCAGAGGTGCACGAGGCGGACTCGATGTGGCTGTTTCTCGCATCACGCATGGCGGCCCGCTACGTATCGCGGCGGGCGCTCGAGGCACGCTGCGACTCACTTGATTCCCGTGCGTTTCCGTTCTGGGGTGGCTACATGGGCATGTTGTCGTACGAAGAGGGCAGGCACTTGGCCACCACATGCATGGCACCGCCTTGTAACACTAATACCCCGGACACCAAGCTCGTGTTCATCGAGCGCTTCATCTTGTACGACCGCATCGCGCGACGCTGGTTCCTTGTATCCCTCAGAAAAGATGACGCTGCGTTCTGCGACCAGCTCCTCGCGAGGATCTGTGGCAGCCCGGACCTCCGCGTCGACCCGGCGGCCGTGCCCAAAAGCGTCAAGAGCTTGTGCCGCCCGGAGCACCGCCTGATTCAATACGAGTTCCCGTCGCGCGATATCTACAACAAGCAGTTCGAGCTCTGCCAGGAGTACTTGCATTCGGGCGACTCGTACGAGCTTTGCCTCACTACCCAGCTGAAAATCAGGCTTCCTCTGTACTTGCGCCCGTGGGACATCTACAAGGTTTTGGCTGTTCACAAAAACCCTTCGCCCTACTCGAGCTTCATGGACTTTGATGACTGTGTCTTGATCTCGTCGTCTCCGGAACGCTTTTTGTCGTGGGCAGACAGCACTGACATCCCCGGCAGAAAGGTCGCCGAGTTGCGGCCTATTAAGGGCACAGTCAGAAACACCCCAGACGTCTCGCTCGCGGATGCCACCGCCATCTTGCGCACGCCAAAGGAAATGGGTGAGAACCTCATGATTGTTGACTTGATCCGCCATGACTTGCTGCTGTTCACGGAAGACGTCTCCGTCGACGCCTTGATGGCTGTCGAAGAGTATAAAACTGTGTACCAGTTGGTCAGTGTCATCAAAGGTCACTTAAAAGAAAAAGGCCACAGGGGCGTGGATATACTCCTGCTGTCGCTTCCACCGGGCTCGATGACCGGTGCTCCCAAAAAGCGGTCCATCGAGCTCCTCCAGGATATCGAGAGTCTCCAGTCTACCATGATGGCAGGTGGCAGACGGGGACTATACTCTGGTGTGGCGGGGTACTGGTCCATCACGGACGATGCCGACTGGTCCGTGACAATCCGCTCGATTGTCAGCTACAAAAATGACAAGGAAAATTCCGCCTCAGAAAATTTGTGGCGTATTGGCGCAGGCGGCGCCATCACTGTTCTCAGTGACCAAAAAGGCGAGTGGGAGGAGATGCATGTGAAGCTCTCGAGCACGCTCGAGACGTTTCTCTAGCTTTTGTATATAGATGGCGCTCATGATTTGGCGTCTTTTGGAGAGAAATGAACTCCTCTCCTAATATTTTCATAGAAAACAGACCTAATAGATTCCTGGTTCCCCAACAAGACGCCATTACCGCGGTATTCAATTGTAGCTGGATGCTGGAGGTTGAGGCAAATACCTCACTGCGGGCATGGTTATATTAAAACTACAGTACTTCTAGAATGTTTTTTGTGTCTTGCCCATAAAGATTCGACAACAGTGAGTAGGACTCTTTTACCCTCTCTTATATATCCGAACATGTGTTCCTGGAACAAGAATTGCTTCTATTCGAAAGGATACGAGTGTACTGAGATCGGGATTATTACGCACTATCCCGCGCCATAGTCCGGCACCAGCAGTAAGTGAACGGTACAACCTGTAAATAATAACACCAGCTAGGAATTCGAAATGATGTTGCTAAACCCAAAATATAATGTTCTAGAAACATCGTCACCGCCAGACTTCTTTTTTTTTTTTGATATACGAAAAAAGTTCTCACAACACGGATCGATGAAATTAGGCGAATGGCGCAGCCGAGACTCGCACGGGGCCAAACCCAGTAAGTGAATTCCGCATAATACTTGATGCATTGACTATCTGACAGACTCTCAAAGGGAGAGCCATTATAGAAGGGGAAGAACAATAATTTTTGTTTTCAATCTCCGGGCTTGTTCAAAAATCCCAGGAAAAACACGATTCGTTTTTCCTTTGCCACTTGGCGAACCCGGGCAAGGCGAGAGCGTTAGATAAAAGATATCTTGTATTACTCTGCACAACTGATATTATCCAACCATCTAGACCACCACAAAAAACTCCACCACGTAAGATTCACAACAAGAGATGTGGAAATCCACATTATCCCCTAAGCAATTTTGTTTCTGAATACATTCAGAACGCCTATAATCCTTAGATCGTACACCTTCTGACATAATTAAAAAGAAATAAAGGAGCCCTGCCTCCGGCTCCTCCGCCGCTCATACCGGCGTCAGGGTCGTGCGCCGCCCGAGCATCGTCGATTCTCAGAAAAAAATATACCGACTCCCAGAATGTCAAAATAAAAGCATTCCAACAACCCCTTCCAACACCCACCCACCGCCCCTCGAAATACGTCCAAATGCTGTTTTTTGGCTTCGACCCTACCGCGCCGCCGCACCTGGCACATGCTTCTGGGCCCGCGGATGGCGTCTCCTACGATTTCCAGGACACCTACGAGGGCCTCGGAGACCCCACTGAGGAGGACCGCATGAACGAGGAAACGTTTGGCCTGGGTCCCGTCGGCCGCGACTTTGCGTTCAACGCGCCTCCACCAGATTCTGCGGCCGCTCCCGTGGCGAAAATTCGCCCCGAGTTGACGTTTGCACGCGCCGCCGCAAGCAACGACGACGAGTTCATGAAAGACTTGTGGGGTGACACGGCACCTACCCCTGCCGCCACTCAACATGCTCAAGCGCCACCCCAGCACGCTGCACCCGCGCCCGACGACCGCAGAGTTATGAGCTTACAGGAAATCGAGGCACAGTTAACCGCCATCGACAGCCCCGCTCGTGGCGGCCCTGGCGGCCCCCCTGGGCCGTTTTACGCAGGCGTTCCTGGTGGCTATGGCGGGTATATTGTCCCACAGGGGTACATGCCGCCGGCAGGCCCCTACGGCGCTCCTTACCCGGGCCAGTTTATGCCCATGCACGCTCCGTTCCCGCCACAGATGGGCCCTCAGGGTATGCCCAACCAACCGCCCTTGGGTCAGCTGGGTCTCCAGGGACAGCAGACTGCATCTGCCCAGCCCCCGCTCAAGCAACCCGCGCCTTTGGCAACACCTTCCGGGCCAGCTTCAGGTGTACAACCTTCAACACCTGCAGCGGCACCTGCAGCGGCACCTACGACGATGCTGGCTACACAGCCGGCCCCGCAGGCGTCCAAAAATACTACTCCGGCCGTCCGTTCCGACATGTCGCAGTTTCCCGTCTTGGGAGCTGTGCAAGGACCGCAGAACCCTCCTTCAAATGCTGCGCAGAACTTCCAGCAAACTCACCCGCAAGCCAACCAGCAGATGCAACATGGCTCACTCAGACCCGCGGATTTACTGCCCGAAGAACAACAGCGCTTAGCGCAGCGTCAGGAGAAGGTCGCGCGGATCATGCGCTACTCTGGTGTAATGAATCCAAAGGACAAGGACTTTGTCACGCGCTTCCAACTCTCTCAGATTGTCACAGAGGACCCCTACAACGAGGACTTTTACGCGCAGGTATACAAAGTCATCCACCCGCGGTCTGCATCTACCATGCTTGGGGCGCCGGCAGCACAGCAGCCCAACTCGATTGCGCAGGCCTATTTGGACCAGAGCGGTCACCGGTTGGGAGGCCGCTTCAAGCGTGCTGACGTAGCGTTGCAGCGCATGCAGCAACAGGTGCAGAAGGCGGTTTCTGTGGCGAAGGAGCGCCAGAAGTCGTCGCACAGTGCGCGTGAGGGTGTACTTGGGAAGATCTCCGTGGGCTCGGGAAAGAAGCCCAGACAGCAGTTGGTGATTTTGAGTAAAGCTGCACAGAAGGCAAAGGACAGTAGTAAGCAGGATGCAGAGGTGCCTGCGCAGAAGGCAAGGTCTTCGTCGATGGCGGCGCCGTCGAAACCCATCAAAAAGTACAGCAAGAAGGATATCATGGGCATCTTAGAGGAAATCATCAACAACTTGATGGCCATCGAAAGCGAGTCCAGAACTTGCACCGACACGGACACGAGCAAGCTCTGGGAGTCGATGCACGTGTTGGACCAGCCCTCGTCTTCGGGCGATGACGAGTCCTTTGTCAACCCGTTCGTGCAGTGTCTCAATTATGCGAAGGCATTGAAAGTGTTGCCCCGCCTCTTTAAATTCTTGTCACGGGAACAGATTTTGTCGGTGATCACATTGGTGATGTCCAACTTAGAGAACTTGCGCGTTATCAAGGACGGTTCGTACACAACCTACGAGGACAAAAAAGTGCCAGAGGAGATCTCCAAGTTGGTGGAGGTATACTCGTTGACGTTTTGCAAGGTGTTGATGAATGCTGTACAGGACTTCAAGTTTACCGAGATCCTAGGTCTCCTCCTGATCTTGGCTCAGCACAATGTGGTCTCCTTTGTCTCTACGACAAAGATTGGATTGTCTGTGATCACCACCTTGTTGTCGCGGGCGGAGTTGATGAAGGGCGAGGGTGCAATCTCTGCCACGGATTTGTCTGAGTGGTCGAGCTGCTACGACGAGCTCTTCACTGCGTTGGAGTCGCGCATCGCCGCAATCTTTCCGCCCACGCATGGAGATACCGAGGACGACTACGTCTGGCAGTTCTTGGCGACGCTATCTTTGGGAGGCAAGTTGAGCCACCAAAGAATTATTGTCGAGGAAGTCAAGGACGAGATCTTTGGCGTCATGAACAGGGCTAAGGCCATCGACAACAATGACGTGGCCAACTTATACAAGAAGCAGAGCATGATGAATAACTTGAACATGTATTTGGTAGTCATGGGGCTTGTGGCCGACGAAAACGAGATCCAAGAATTGCAGAACTAATCTGGAACAGACGAGTCACTCGCTTACATAGAAAGTGGTCCGGGCTTACATCTGAAGTCATTATGACGGCGCATTTGCCGAACATCTAATAAAACAAATCTCAATATAAAAGGTGCTCTTGGGTGCTGCTGAGCACCGCCCGTCCCTTGGACCCAGAGTAAACGATTTAGTAGCAGCTAGAGCAAGAACAAGTCGATATTTTGCGATACATCAATGAGTCAAAGTCTCGGTGATGCATATTTCCCTATTTCTTTCGAGAAAAAAAATGAACAAATGCAAGAATAATGAAAAAAAAATAGAGAAGAGCCAGAAAAAAAGGCACCTACAAGAAAATAAATACTAGGCAAAACAAGAAGGACATGAAGTCGTTCTGCCAACACGAAAGGAGGGTCAAGAAAGACAGATCTTGCTCTTCAAGTTCAGGGGTATAAGGACTCTTGAGAGCCACCAAGAAACAAGAATCCTCCACTGTTTCCCGTTTATAAGAGCGCCCGCCGCAGATGCTAGAAAATTTAGTCTTGTGGCAGATCCAGAGAAGAACCACGTAGTCGATGTGGAAACGGCGATTGCGAGGCGCGGCAATGACGAGGATCTAAAAACCGGGTCTAATTTCCCCGCACAAGAGATGCGGGTTTATGGCCAGGTAGTATGGGCCAGGCATCCTAATAGCTTTTTCCTGCTATGCCGCAACAAGCGTGGTGCTGGGCAATTCCATTGGGGAATTTGCATCCATAAGCATTTCCAAGCGTAGAGAGCCCGAATCGTGGCTTGGACTGATTTATTTCCTCCAAATCCCATTGGCCGTGTGGGGCAAAATATGAGCTTCTGCGATGGCGACATACAGAACAGAGCCACGCAGTTGGAAGGAGAGAAAGACAAAAAAAAAAAAAAAAACTGTCATTTCGCCTTGCCGAATTACTGTGCTTCTAGCATACTAGGAATTTATAAGCGTACTAGACTCCAATATATCGGAAATGCGCAGAGCACGTGTCGTCACTGCGTCTGACATGTCGCAGCCATAGCCAAAGCCATAGTCATAGCCATCGCCATCGATTTAACCCTCTGCCAATTCCGTTTCCACTGCCATAGATAAATGCCTTTCATTCATATCTTCTTAATTACTATTCCCAACTTTTTTTCCGGCTTTTTGTCATGCCCTTGTTTACCCTATTGACGTGGATTGCGGCGATCTGAGCCACTTCCACCCAGAAACACCAACACCAACACCAAAACCAAAACCAAAACCAAAACCAAAACTAAAACTAAAACTAAAACCAAAACCAAAACCAGTGTCAATACGAAGCCCACAACCAAGCACGCCCCCGATGGCGGGCCTGCACATACTACGCGAAGCCCACGCCTCTTCCCTTCCTCCCCCCGTCCCCGCATAACCACAGCGGTTGCTGCTGTCCCCGTGACCAGACGTGCTCAGCGCCTTCTCTAAACATACCCTCCAACCCCGTTGCACTTATTTTACTTCCTCTTATCTGGGCGCGCTCACTTACTTATTCTTTTTCCAGACGAGTCGCCTGATTCATCGAGGCGCCCAGCACAAATCCCGCTTCCAGCACCTCCGTTTCAGCACCGCTGCTTGTGTCTACCCATCCGCAGCCGTGTCCAAAACCGCCAATCTATTTTGGCTCCCGGGGCCCCCTCTTTCCTATAGTGGTGTCTATCGATAGCACCAGTAGAGGTGCCGGTGCCAGAACAGGTACCGGTGCCGCCGGCGCTGACTCTACCGCCTCATCTAATGCGACCATCGCACCCAGCATGCTGGACTTGGGTCTCCTTCTCCCGTCGCAGCCACATGACGCAACAGACCATGTCTTGACCCACGGCTACGTCCACGGCCACGTGCACCAGCACCGGGATCACGTTCACATCCACGGCCACATCCACAACCATGACCACAGCGAGACGGATGCACATGGAGCGGGCGGGGTCTCCGCGCGGGACTGTGCGCCGCTCTCCCAGCTTGAGTGTGCCGAGCTTGCACGCAGTCTTGACCTTTGCGACGACATCTTCTGCGAAGATCTCGACGACTGCTACTACCACACCTGCGATGCATCGGCAGCAACAGCAGACGCTGCCACAGCGGCAAATGCGGCCACAAACGCGGTGGCTGCGTGTCTTCCTTCAGACCACAACGAACATGGTCTTTGTGAGTGGCCGCGACCGCGGCTCACCATCTTGGAGGACTTGATTCAAAACGTGCACCGCAACGTCGAGCGGCTCGGCACCGCCGCGGGCGATACTGCTGCCGCGGGCGCCACGGACAGCCACGAGAAACCTGCCGCAGCCGGTCTGCAGCTCCAGCTCCACGTGCCCTACCACTGTCACCAAGAGCACGCGCTCAACACGGGCGCAGGCATGAGTGCCGACTTAAACATGAACACAAACACAACCATAAAAGCAGACACAGAGTTGCTCGGCACGCTGGACTCGCGGGGCCGTGGACCCGGCGACCACCACGTCCTGCAGTCATGCTTCCACGCCCGGCTACCGCTCGCCGGGCATCATGCCACCGATGCAGGGCCTCTGGGCGACGAGCTGGCCTCGAGCCCCATGTACGGGCAAGGCGCGCAGCAGGACTACGACTTCTTTGTGCAGTTCAACAACTTCAGCCAGCTCTTTGCAGAGCCCATGCGCACAGCTGAGCTCGAGCCCGCTGCTCAGAGTCAGGCTGCTCAGAGCGCCCAGGCCGCTTCGGGAGATCGAGGCACCGGCGACGCCGGGGATCACACACACGGCGCCAAGCTGATGCTGGGCTTGGCTCATACGTACCTGTGCCAATGGGAAAATTGCCTCCAGCCCGTCGATAATGAGTCACTCGTTGACCATCTTCTCGGCACACACCTCGCCCACGACCACCTGCCCAACGCCCCGCTTGAGTGCGAGTGGGATGACTGCCACTTCATGGGCACCGACGAGCTGCTGTTCTTGGCTCACTTGAATAGCCACAAGCTCGATGTGCATGCGCTGCAGGGGCTGCCGCTTCCCACTCCGGGCTCTTTGGGTCTGCCCCTGGCACACAAACTGCTGCCGGGACCACATGCTACCGACGGCAACAAGCAGATGCATCACACTCAGAGTAACCAGCCTTTTGTAGGCACCGGCGTAAGCACCGCCACCGACTCGGGTGCCGCGTGCACCAAGAGCCACGCCGTGCAGATCCTGGAAATGCACATCTCCCCAAAGCGCCCGTCCGCAAGCAACCCGCCAGATCCCCTGCACACGTGCCGCTGGCAGATTGGCACTAACCCCGACGGCCTGCCCGTCATTTGCGGCTTACGCCACGACTCCGCCGGTGACCTCCAGGAGCACTTGAAAAACGATCACATTGGCGGCGGAAAGTCCATCTACCATTGTTGCTGGGTGGGCTGCGAACGCAATCAAGGCAAGCCCTTTACTCAGCGGCAAAAGTTGTTTCGCCATATCCACGTGCACACGGGCCACCGGCCCTGCGTCTGCACCACATGTGGCGCCCGCTTTGCTGTGCCCTCGTTGCTTGCGCTGCACGAGCGGATTCATCTGGGCGAGAAGCCATTTGCGTGCCTGACCTGCGGCCGTTGCTTTGCCACGCGATCTGCTCTTGCCATACACAAGCGAATTCACTCGGACTCGCGTCCGCTTGTTTGCTCTTGGCCGGGCTGCGGTAAACGTTTCCGTGAAAGCACCAATCTTTCAAAGCATCTTCGCACACACAGCGTGCTGTTTCGCTGCGATCACTGCGGTCGCGAGTTTGAGAATCGCCGTGCGCTTTCAAGGCATATGAAAATGCATGCGGCAGATGCTCCCCCAGAGCCTAGTGCGCTCGCAGCATAGGCATACTCCTATAGTGGTGACACCGTGCACCTATGCTTTGGCCATCCATATCGCACCTGCATGTGTTTTTAGTCAAGAAGATTTAGTGGATGGCGGCGATATTTCAAACACCCTTTTATCCAGAGAAATTTTTTCTGAATGATGCAACCACGCAGTCTCATCATACATGTCAGAAGGAGGGATGAGAAAAGCGACTGCCGCTGCAGCTCCAATCTGTTCTGACTCATGTCTCGATCAAATGACCTTGCTTTATCTCGCTTGGCAAGTATCAGCAAAGGTTCCATGTGGACTCACATGGCTTTTGCCTGTGGAATATGTGTTTGGATATTTTGTCAATCACATATTTATAGCCTCCAAGAGTAACTACTCGTGCAAGAGAAGCTGCTTTTTGAAGCAAAGACCTGGTGATTAAAAGCCTACTGAATACTTTTAATTTCCAGATTATATAATTATTCACCCTAATACACACCACACCAACGCAATTCGTGTTGTATGATTTTTGCACCATTTCTGAACATATTAACACACGTAAATTTGTCGCACAATATATATATATATATATATATCAAGAAGACAATTGATGTCCACATCTTTTGTTTGTTTAAATAAAAATCCAAACGGATAACTTTAAGAAGATGTTAAAATTGCAAAGACTCTTGATTTTAGACTGAAGATTTAATTCCACCACATGTTAGCATATAAATGGATTGCGTCTTTTTTTTATGACTTTAACCTTCAAGACGAGATATTTAATGTTGATATCTTTTATATTTGTTGAAAATCTTCCAGATACATTGTCGAATTCGCATTCTGTTCAAAAATTATAAAGCTACTATTTTCATTTTTTTTTTCGCCAGATATAATTAATTTATTCATTATCATATCATCCGATGGAAACATACACTGAACTTTATACCAAAGACTTCAGGATAATAAACGAAAATACCACAGATTTATGAAAAGTGCCACTAACTTTGAAACTTCACATATCACGTGACTAGTCACGTGTATGTGGTGAGAAAAAAGGTTCGTGCATCGATACTGAACTCAGACTCCCAGAAACTATTACAGTTATCGATTTAGCTTTTCGAACCTTAAAATGAGACCAAACACAACCCTCCTCAAGGGAATCAGAGTAAAAATGCCTATGGCGCCTGCTCCGATTTATCAAGCTCCCAGCTTGTCAGTCATCACTGCCAACGATCTTCCCAACAATACCTTTGAGAAGGAGAACCAGTACCATGTACCTAAATCTGCTACGGGTCGCTGGCCAGTATACAAGAAAATACAGAACACAAAAATCACTACCGAGATCAAACGTGTGAAAGGTAACGTGATGCTTTTTGCTGACGAGTTGGCACGCGTACTTTTTCAAAATAATGTGCCAAAGAAACATGTGCGTGTGAACACGCTAACGGGCGAGGTGAACGTCAAAGGAGACCGCACTTCTGAAATACGTGCGATCTTAGAGAAAATGGCCCAATAAGTTCTATATTTATCAAGGACATGTATATAGTATTGCATTCAAAAACAAATCTCGTTACCAGAGACGTAGGATTACTGCACGTGAACACGTTCGGTTCATGAGAGCTCTACCCTGTATTCAGACAGTGGTGTATTCCCATTTTCGCTGGACCCAAATGCAACTTGTCTAATTTGAACAATCCACGGATCGTTCAAAAGTTCGGCAGAACACGGCCGCTTACCGGGCTCGTGTTCTAAGCATCTTGAGAGGAACCGAATCCCATCTTCACTGAGCTGGTCTGGTGATGGCAAGAGGGGCTTATGGCCGGCAGCAATATGATACATTATAGCCCACTCGTTATCAAGATTTGCCCATGGTCTTCGTCCTGTTGCCATTTCGAGCACGCAGCAACCTAATGACCAGATATCGACAACCCCACTTTTAGACGAGCTTTGCCCAGTAATGACCTCCGGTGACATGTACATCGGCGTTCCTGTCATCGAATTCAAGTTCTGCGGATTATTTCCTTCAGTGTTGGTACCGTTTTGCGAGGAATGAGTTGTACTACTCCTGGTTTTTCCGCTTGCAGCAATTACTTTGGCAGCACCAAAATCCACAAACTTGATAACACCATTATGATCCAACAAAATATTCTCCGGCTTGATGTCTCTGTGCACAACACCAGATTGATGAAGATATGCCAAACCTTCCAACATTTGTAAAGTGTAGACCTGGATCACCATTTCATCCTCAATTCTGCCGTGCGCCAAGAGACCCGAAAGAGAACCCCCCTCACAATACTCCATAAAAATGTAAACTTTGTCGCGATGCACCTCGACTCCAAAGTATTGAACAACATTTGGGTGGTTCAACATTTCAAGAACAGTCATTTCTTCCTTTATAGAGGGGATTAGCTTTAAAGATTGACTGTCATGAAATACAATTTCTTTGACTGCCATGACACCACCAGTATCCAAGTTAACTGCTGCAAAAACTTGTCCAAATGAACCTCCACCAACAAATTTACCCTTTTGCCATCTGATAGAAACACTTGAGAATGAAGATGCCAACAATGTGACGAACTGATATTCCAGATCGGATATATCTAATACCCGCCCGATGGAGTTCAACTGCTCTTGAACATCTGAGCGGTAAGCTTCAATCTCCGATATTTGTGCCATCAAATCTTCCTGATATGCAGCTAAAACCTCATCATCATCAGCCGATTTCTCAATCCCTTGTCTTTGGGAGTACCACTTTAGCAACCTTTTTTGTTCTGCTTCACTGGACCTAGCACCCATAATATCGAAGTGAGAAATAAGAAGGGACATACAGCGAGCCACTTTAATCTTTAGTTTGTAGAACTGGTCTTCATCAAGGACTAAAATGTTAAAGCCTCTGGTCATTTCCATCGCAAACTCTAAAGCAAGCACGCACCATCTGAAAGTCTTGCGATCAGTAGGTACACAATCATCGCATATAAAACTAACCCAGTCAATCGACAACTGAATTAGGCGCATAATAAGTGTGGACTTCTTTGAGGAGTCGGACCATTTTACCGAGCTTTTACCAAAATCTCTGGCTTGAATAAAGTAAGTGTTCACTAGCTCTTGATAGTCACCTTCGGGAAACATTTGTCTGCATTTAGCTGTCAAGATGGCAACAGAATCAAATATGGCCAAAGTCATGCGGAAAAAGAGCTTGTTAATTTTAGTTAGCTCTTGGTGTACTTTTGTTAGAGAAGATCTTTGCTCAATGGCTTTCAAAGTATCACCAACCGCCTCAAGGAGTCGATCCCGAGCGACATGAAGACTGAAGTGAGGTAAATTTGAAATCAAAAGCATCTGGCCAGCCTTCACATCTGAGATTGGCATGTTCTCCATAGTTAGTTTGATCATTTCGCCTTTCCACACAATCGGTTTAGTGGGGCAATAAGTAAGAACGTAAGACGTGGCATATTTTGGGTTATGAAGGCTTTCATACTTCGAAAATCCAAATACTTCAGAGTCATCGGCGGTAACTAGTTCTGCAAACTCTGAAAGGGCACATTCTGGATCTGACCCGATGCAAGAGGCATTAATGATGCGCATGATTTCGGCTTCGTTGTCTATCAATTCAGGGCTAGCAAAAAAGTACATTCCTTGTGCCTCGACTGTATTTGTGTTGACGAGAAAGTGGCCGGTATCTTTTAAGATCTCAAGAATTGTTTTGTTTCCATTCTCTGACTTGTAGACCTCAAAAATGATGGAGTTGGTGAATTTCTGAGAGATTTGTCCGGTAAACCTGGCCAACTTACGTCTGAGCTGTCCGAAGTTTTCCGTCGTTGAGGTATACCAGCGACTGAAATCCGCCGATCCATTCACAGGCGTAGGTGGGTTATTTACTTGGTGATGAAGGTACGCCAAAAGCTTATGACAGAGGCGCGAAGTGACCGAGGTGACGCTCTCTGCCACAACGCTTCCTCCACCATCAATATACTCGCCCAAGTTACGCAAAAAATTCCAGGCATTCTCCAATTCCTCTGGTTCTTTGTTTGTTCTGAATAAATGTGGTGACCTGGAACTATCATTGAGCTTTTTGTCAAGTAAGTTAAGATAGTAGCGCACACATTGTAACACGACCTCGTCAAACACTTCGATATCGTGCTCGAACATATCTTTGATATACCAAATCTTATCTTCATCGGAGTGACAGTATTCAATAACCCCACTTTTGACTTCTAGCGCAATGGCAATATATGACTTGAAGTCATCAATCATTTGGTCGATCATCATGAGCGTCGGATTTTGCAACTTCATGGCGTATTTGATTCTAATCTGGATGATCTCCTTGATTAAACGCATTGGAACTAGACATAACTCAATAAGTTTGCGCACATAGTCTGGTAACTTTAAGGTATCAAAGATTTTGTGCAAGCGGATGTAGTTGTTTTTGGATTTGACCATCCATGGTGCAAGAGTACGGAAAATTCGGGTTCGGAAAATCATGCTCACGTCCTTTTCTTTGACAATACGCTCCGCCAAAGACTTGTTGTCTTCCTCAAATATTTTGTTCACGCGAGTCTTGCTGCCTGTCAAAGACTCACTTTGCTTCTCGGGATGATGGTCGGTACACCCACGCGTGACATCCAAATCGTCGTTTCCAATCCATGCCTTAAAGGAGTGTGACTCACGCTCAATGGCATCACTTATAGAAAGCCACGCGGTAAGTGCGTCGATGCGGTCCTGAAAAGCGGCGTCACGGCACGCGGGCTTGTCTAGTTTCATGTCTTCGAGCGTACGCCACAACTCGCAAGCTCGCTCGTAGCGCATAAGGATATCGACAATCTGCTCGCGAGGAGACGGGGCCTCCGGCGTGTAAGATATTTCGTACTTGAGTACATCCTCAATGAGCGAGTCGACGCGGTTGCGGCGGTATAAGGTGATTTTTTTCTGGTCGTCCACGGACCTGCCGAAGATCTTAGCGCGGATGCCAAACCAGAGATTCTCGCGAAAGCGCAGACGGAGAAAGTGATCCTGACCTTCGGTCGGATTAACGGTATCAATAATCTTAGTTTTCTCCAGGCGCACGACATCACCTGTGAGAACCAGTAGGAGCATCAGCTGCCACTCGAGACGTTCTACAACTGCCGGGTCTTGAACATTGTCTCTACTGATGGTTTTGAGATTATCTGCTAGACTCAGCTGGCTGTTGCGGATAATGTCGAATGCAAGCGAGGAGTCCACCTGGTACTCATCTGTATCGCGAAGAATGTCGGAGTTCCCATACGATGACACGTCGTCGTCGCTATCGTCATCGTTTATACCAAGATTGTTCTTGTGTTCTGCGTCTTTATCGGCGCCTATTCCTTTTGTGTAGTAGTCGTCGCCCCACTGATTTCGTATCCTTTTGAGATATGCCTTCTCCTGTGCCAAATACTGGTTGGTATTAAGAAGATTGTTAGCCAAAACCTGGCTAAGCGATCTTTGCTTACCGTTACTGCGGCGTGTTTCGGTGCCAGCGTGCAGAGGAACAGAAGATGAGGAAGAGCCATTGCTGGCTGACAGGGTATTTTTTGTGCCTGCAGGATCGCTTGGTCCATGAGTCGGCTGGTTCAGATGGTCCCGGTTGAGTGGAGGACGTCGATTCAGCGTCGCTGACATCAGCGGGTGGGCGCCAAGACGGCCACTTGGGTTTTGGTCTTTGAGTACGTTTGGGTTCTGCATTGGTATGAGGATATGTTGGCTATGTAAAGTTCTGCAATTTGTGAATGGTTCTGGGTGCCACTGGAAATGATCAGCCGGAAACTTCGGAAATAGAGGTCAATGTAGATAAAATAATTGCCTAAGAGCTGGGGAGGGTTGCTGGTCTCAGGGGCCGCTTCAATAGTGAAGCCTGGGTTGTCGATGTATTTTTTTTTTGTGAATAGGCAGCGGAGGAAATTTGGGCTGAGGCAATTACACGAGCCACAAGGTGCTTGAATCAAGAACAAGTGTTGCTATGGACGGAAGCTAAGATTTCGGAAGACAGTAGGAACCCAGATGAAGAAGAACCAGAAACTCACCCAGGCCCGAAGTTGGGTACGCATGCGGATGTACGGGTGTGGTGAGCACAAATCTCTTCAGTACTGGTATGGGGAAACAATTTTGGGGATGCCAGCTTGTTTTAGAAATGCTATAAGCGATTACAACTTTTACTTTTTTTCATCCTCCTTTACGATAGGTAGCCACAGGAAATGGGTTTGTATATTCACGCGTCTATTCTACGCTGAACTGACGCGATTGATCTATTGGGTCCTGCACGCATGCCTGTCTGGGCCCTGCTCCGATAGAACAATATACCCCGGTGCTGTACTGTTTTTAACAATTTGTGGCTCTGTGCTTGAAGCGGGCTTGAGGCTTGCTATATGGATGAGTATTTTTTAGATGTGGTTTCAATCCGCTTGCCTTCTTTTCCTTATTGACTCCGCTGGGTCTCGCTTGTGTATTCGGTAGGCTGTTCTAGAGTCTGTATATGCCAGATTGACTTCAGCCGTTCTTGACAATCTTCAACTCTTTCCTCTTACCACGCGCAGCACTGCGAAACTCAAAGCACGCACCGTTCAACATCCGCTCAACGAACGGTAGCATTCAGTGCATTCTCATAACGGCCATTATGTCTGGGAATCTCTGTGTTGTAATATAAGGGCAAAATGCCCGAAAAACCAGTCATTTTCCCAGGATTAAATTTAGACGACGTGAAGCCAGTTTGGACCTTAATACACATGGTTTCTCAGCTCTTATTAGGGGTGGGGAGAGTGAGATAAAACGTACGGCCATGTAAAAGTGTCTGGTCGTAGTCCTTAGGCCATTGCGCCGAATTAGTGCTTCTCGTGTCGGCAGCTGTCATTGCAGATTCACGGATGGTGGCTGGTCTGTGCTAGAGCATAGTTCTTAACACAAACAGACAAATTCTCAAAATACTACTGCCACCCCCCCCCCCCCCCAAAAAAAAAAAAAAAAAATCACAATGTAAAGCTGACCGCATATTGGAGTCAAGTTGTGCCTTTGGTATGAATTCGGGTCGTCCTCCCTATTACAAAATGCACCCGGTGCAACGTCAATAAGTTAGAGGTAGAAAGCCAATAATTGGTCCTTCCTTCTAAAGATAACAAACGGACTCTGTATCTGTGGAGCACATGAATAGCCTGATCCTGGCACATGGTCTTTTTATTATAATGGCTATATGCGTGCGTTCCCTCAAGTGTACCTTGTGAGGAATTATATTCTCTGTAGATCTGATCCAAAAGCTATTCTACCGACTAGCCGAGGCAGTCTCGAGACACTGTACGAAAATTGCCGAATCTGTGCCATCACTGAAATAAATGATCTATATCTTCATATGAAGTTGCGCATCTAGCCACGCGGTCTGATGCGCTATCTTCCAAAACGCGGTTCTTGTCAGCACATTCCTGCCACATCCCAAACACTGCAACGTCGCAAAGGTTTCCCGTACCTTCTATGCCAAAATTTTTGCCTCCATCGGTATTTCTGTCCACGCCACCCCCTTTTGGTTCACCTTCGGTAGAGTTGTTTTCTGTATTTTCCATAGGTTGCCTCGGTCGATGTATGACAAAGAGCGCGCGCGGCCATGCGCATGAAGACGCGCCAAACCCAACTACCAATTCCAGGTTCCATTTTGCCACTCTAAATCGCCAGGGTAACTCTTTCTCTTGCAAATGCTGTGGAGCCATGGTCTCGCTTTTTGACATCAGCACACAGAAACCACTCTGGGCCCACCTCACGACCGGTGTGCCGACACTAGATCAGATGCTCCGGCCCCAGACCGACGCGCTCTTAGACTTACAAAGCGTGCCCTCCAACCCCTCATTTTCCGCTGTTCTATGTAGTCTTGTAGCGAGCCATCTTCTGCTGTCGACGACCCTGATGGTGGTCGTTCTCGAGACCTTGAACCCGTTTCCGTGGCTGCTTTTGGAGCAACATCCGCTGTTCTGCGCCGGCTGGATTGACAAAGGACGCATCACCACGTACTCTGTGCCGACGTTTGCCCAGTTGTATGCTTTCTTTGCCTTCTTGCCATTGCCACAGTACGATCCAGGCTCCGTGCTTGTGGTGGTGACGAACTTCCACGAAACAATGGAATTCTACCGCCTTCAGGTCACTGCCACTCACGAAGAAATGCTTCTCAAGTACGAGATCAACGACAACACGTGTCTTCTTCGAAATATGGTCAACGCTAAGGACGAAGGCTTTCATGCCATCGAATTTCCTCCCATACCTCCAGCAGCACGTGAAAACCCCTTCACCAAAGTGCAGAGTCACGTCAACGGACTTCTTCTGATGATGGCAGACTTCGCATTCAAGACCTCTGCAGTCGTTTTGTTAGCAGGCCACTTGGAACCGAAATTCGTCCTGGCTTGGAAAAAAGAGCAAAGCCTCGACCCGTCTTCCGACCCGTCTTTTCGAAGCTCCCAAATACAGATTTCGCAAAACACCCTGTCCACCAACAGCAGAGATCATTCACGACTTGTCCTCCAGCCTATGTCGCTAGGAACTTCAGGCGACAAGTCAACCTTGGCTGAGAGCAAGATCACTACACGTTTGATCTTCTACAACGATTGGTTTTATAAGAGCCTGTATTTTGATAGAGAATTTGGAAAGCTAGAAAGCCACCATCGTTTTCTTGTGGCCGCAGTGAAGGTATTTAATCTCAGCGGAATCAAAAATATAAACGAGCCCGTCTATTTCTACTTTGACCAGCTCTCTGCCTCGACATCAAATACAAAACGTGAATGGCTAATTGACCTCTCCGAGCCTGAAAAGGAGGAGGCCGCACTCGCAGACCTTATACAAAACTCGATAACCTCCACGCAGCTTCCTGCAAGAAACGACGAACCATCATTCGGCCAGATCAACACGCCCTATGCTTCTACGCTCGATTCACAGAGACGCAAGGCTCGAAAAATATGTATTCCTTCGTCTCCAACTTTCTTCGCCAATTCGTTGGGTGATGAAAATATTGAGATGTTTCTCAGCAGGGAAGAGAGTGAAGTTTCGGGGAAGAGCAGTGAGGAAAGCGAGAATGAGGAGAATCAGGATGAAGAAAACGAAAGGACCCAGAGCTCAACGGCTACTAGTGACAAAGAGGGCGAAAACGAGCATGAAAGCAAAAATGACAAAGAGAATAACTATCAAATGGAAAGTCTCACCCCAGTAAAGCAGGTAACTTCGAAACATGCAAGTGAAAGAAAAATCTCTATACAGATTGCCGAACAAAAACAAGGAATTTTTGGCTCTATTCCGGAGATTTCAATCTCAGATGAACACGAGCACCTGTTTATTGAAGGATCAGATGTCGAACTGACTGGGACTTTACTAGAAGATATAGAAGAGACTGAAAATGATTGGCTTGCACGTCATTCATGATTGAGCCCTGCATCAAACTGGTTATTTTAACGTCTTTTACTATTGCTTGCATTCTCTGGTCGGCAGTAACATTTATTGACTGCGAACTGGTAGTGGCAATCCCACCAAACTGACGTTTAAGCTTTCAGAGAGAAGTCCAGCTTACCACGTGGAGTAGCGAAAAGGATTGTTTCTTTGAGCATAGGTGGTAATCATGAAACAAAACTACATCCTCAGAGCTAGCATCCTCCATATTGGCCCTGGCTAGAAAATACCTGGACTGGTAGTTTTGACATATGCAGGCTTCGAGAATAAAACTGGGCTTCTCCTTTTTTATTGTGTCAACCAACTATTCAACTGACAATTTTTTTTATCTTTTTTTGAAATGTGATCAAAAAACGACTCGAATATCAGCGGCATGTTCTTTATTTCTGGAAATCATTACTCCGGCAAAAATCAACTATGGGGACAGCGGTGGACAACCCGGACTATGTGGACCTGCAGGTACTGTTGGCGATGAGCATCTGAGTGACTATAGCCAAAAAGCCAGGTGAACGAGAGCGATATTTTCCAAGAAAGTTCACCAAGAAAAATGGCCACCGTCATCCCGCCACCATCAAAAAAACAAAAGAAAGAAGCACAGCAGGTGCGTGAAGTTGATCTTGTCCCTGCAGATCTTCCAAATGTGCTAATAAAGTTCCAAGCCGCAGACTCGGGGGAGTCTGTCGGAGGCTCGATCAGAGTACCGGGAGGCATTACCGAAAAACAATTAGAGGAGCTCTTGAATCAGCTTCATGGGGAAAGAGATGAGCCTATTCCTTACTCGTTCTCGCTTCTTGACCAAAAAGACGGACAAGCCGATGCACACCTCGTGGATATCCAGGACAATCTCTATTCGTCGATTTTAAAGCCTGGCATCAAAACCACCGAGGACTTTATGACCATTGTGTATACGCCGCGTGCTGTGTTCAAAGTAAAGGCCGTGACGAGGTCCAATACCGCCATTGCTGGTCACTCATCGACGATTTTGTGTGCACAATTTGCGCCTAATGACTCGGGCAAAATGTGCACTGGAGCCGGCGACTCGACCGCCAGGATCTGGGACTGCAACACTCAGACACCATTCAAGACACTTACGGGACACACAAACTGGGTCTTGTGTGTGTCCTACTCCCCGTGCGGAACAATGCTTGCCACGGGGTCCATGGATAATACCATCCGTTTGTGGGACGCTGCTACCGGAGAGCTGTTGGGACAGCCTTTGGTGGGTCACACAAAATGGATTTCCAGCTTGACATGGGAGCCGTTGCACCTCGTGAAAGATACTGAGACACCGCGCCTAGGCTCTGGGTCTAAAGACGGAACAGTCAGAGTCTGGGACACCACCCGAAGGGTTTGTGTGCTTACTATGGCTGGTCACACTAATGCCGTATCATGTGTGAAATGGTCAGGTTCCGATATCTTGTACAGTGCATCTCATGACAAATCAATCAAGGCGTGGGACATTGCTGCAGGGGGAAAGTGCATCCAGACTCTCAAAAGCCACGCGCACTGGGTGAACCACTTATCTATTTCTACCGACCATGTCTTGAGAAAGGGTGGATTTGACCATACTTCATCGAAAAAAAGCACCAAAAGCGACCCCAAGGAGTTGCGCAAGAAGGCTCTTGAGCAGTACGAAAAGGTATCCAAGCTTGGAGGCAGAGTCAGTGAGCGCCTTGTGACTGCCAGTGACGACTTTACCATGTACTTGTGGGAGCCGTTGAAATCATCAAAGCCCGTGTGCCGGATGACAGGCCACCAGAAGCTCGTGAACCACGTACTGTTCTCACCCGACGGCCGCTACATTGTGTCTGCTTCGTTTGACAATTCCATCAAGATTTGGGACGGGTTGAAAGGTACGTTTATTGGTACGTTCCGTGGACACGTAGCGCCTGTCTACCAGACGGCGTGGTCGTCTGACAGCAGGTTGTTGGTGAGTTGCTCAAAGGACACGACTTTGAAAGTATGGGATGTGCGGACAAGAAAACTCAACGTGGACTTGCCGGGTCATGCAGATGAGGTGTATGCCGTTGACTGGAGCATGGACGGCAGAAAAGTGGCTTCCGGCGGAAAAGATAAGATGGTGAGAATCTGGTCGTCGTAATGCAACACAAGGCCCGAGGAATTTGGAGCTAGAAGAGCTGGGGTGAATACCAAGAAAAAAGAATGGAAGTCTCTTTTTTGTTCGCTATCTCAAAATCTCAAAGAGGTGGAAGCGTTTCGTTATGCTCAAGATCATTTTTCTTTTTTGAAAAAAAAAAAAACTAAAGAAACAGAAGTGCTTTGAGTGGTGCCTATATTTTCGGTTTCTATAAGACCCCTCCGTTTTATCTTGTTATTAAAGGGTAAAGTTTTGGACTCCTGAATCGTGAGACTGACATGGGACCTTACATCGTAAGATTCGTCGTAGATTTGCGGCGAAGTATGGAGTTTTTGCCTTGTACAAATGATAAAGCAACATCCATCTACTACTATAAGATGAGTAACTGTACAGTGTAGGGAAGTACATGGCTAGAAAATACTATACACTTCAGGGTGCGTTTCCATTTAATTGAATACATCAATAAATTTATTACAAAAGCGCAAGAAGAAATCGCTTTATCACCGGAAAATCTAGGTTATGTTTGGGGGTAACTTGTTTGTCCTGTTGTTCAAAATATATCATGTGCTAGATTTGGCTTGCGCATGTACACTGATATATTAGGTGGTTATTCATAATATATCATTTTTCGATGAGTAGAATATGAGGAGTAAACATAAAAAGTTACGCCTGGTCTCAAGTTGCCAGTTCCCTACAAAAAAATCCTTATATGTAATTTAAAACGGGATTAAAAAGAATTATAGTTTTCTATTTCATCGAGGTAACATGGTTGATGCAATTTTCGCACGGTTTACATAATAAATATCATATCAGAAGTAAAGAAGCACCTCGGTAATGGTTAATTACAGTCATAAAACAATCGCACTAGAACCAAAAGCATACACTCAGCCATATTTATTTTGCATGCACCGAAACCAGTTTGAAACGTGAAATTAGTAATCTTCGCCAAATACCAAAACCTTGAGGTCGGCAAAATCGTTTAATGGTCGGGCTGATAGTCACGCCAACTGTTCCGCTCCGCCTTAAGGATACGCGCACGACCCCGCGCCACTCACCACGTTATAGATAAAGATGGACGCTAGCTACTTTGATCGATAGAGAAACCCATATAGTACATCACCCAGCCGTTCTACACCATGGCCATTGTCAAGAGAGGTGGCCGTACAAAGGCTAAGCAGCAGGCTGTTCCTGCAAAAAGTGGGATAAAAAAGGCCGAGTTTGATCTTACGAAGAAGAAAGAGGTGGGTGTCTCTGACTTGACACTCTTGTCGAAAATCACCGACGACGCCATAAACGAAAATCTACACAAGCGCTTCATGAACGGCACGATCTACACGTATATTGGCCATGTTTTGATTTCCGTTAACCCCTTCCAGGATTTGGGTATCTACACATCACAGACTCTCGCGCTCTATAAAGGCAAGAATAGATTGGAGGTACCTCCTCATGTGTACGCCATTGCGGAGTCAATGTATTACAACCTAAAGTCTTATGGCGAAAATCAATGCGTGATCATTTCGGGAGAGTCCGGTGCGGGCAAGACAGAGGCCGCCAAGCAGATCATGCAGTATATAGCAAACGTATCGGTGGACGACCCCGCACAGAACGGAGCCTCTAGTGGGATCTCGAAGATTAAGGACATGGTACTTGCCACGAACCCGCTCTTGGAGTCCTTCGGGTGCGCAAAGACACTCAGAAACAACAATTCCTCGCGCCACGGCAAGTACCTAGAGATCTACTTTAACCCAGAAAACCAGCCCAGTGCTGCACATATCACAAACTACTTATTGGAGAAGCAGCGTGTGGTACAGCAGATCTCGAACGAGCGCAACTTCCATATTTTCTACCAGTTTACCAAAAACTGTCCTCCACAATACCAACAGGCATTTGGTGTGCAAGGCCCACAAACTTATGTGTACACTTCTGCTGCTAAATGTATCAATGCCGATGGAATTGACGATGCTAAGGACTTTACAGAGACCTTAAACGCTATGACCGTCATTGGCTTGACGCAAGTGGAACAGGATAACATTTTCCGCATGCTTGCAGCAATCCTCTGGATAGGCAACATTTCATTTATTGAGGATGAGAGCGGCAATGCCGCGATCCGCGATGAGGGAGTGACGAACTTTGTTGCGTACTTGTTGGAGGTCAATGCAGAGATCTTAACCAAATCGATTATCGAGCGCATTATCGAAACTTCTCATGGTATGCGCAGAGGTTCCACGTACCACGTACCTTTGAATATCACACAGGCAACCAGTGTGCGTGATGCCTTGGCCAAGGGTATCTACAACAACTTATTTGAGTGGATTGTCGAAAGGGTAAACGTATCTTTGAAGCATGATGCTAACGACTACCCCAAGAAGAGTATTGGTATTTTGGATATCTATGGATTTGAGATTTTTGAACAGAACTCGTTTGAGCAGATCTGTATAAACTACGTCAACGAAAAATTGCAGCAGATATTTATCCAATTGACCTTGAAGGCGGAGCAGGACGAGTACGTTCAGGAGCAAATCCAGTGGACTCCAATCGACTACTTCAACAACAAGGTCGTATGTGATCTTATTGAGGCAATCAGGCCCCAGCCTGGTTTATTTGCAGCGTTGAACGACTCGATCAAAACTGCCCATGCCGATTCAGATGCCGCAGACCAGGTTTTTGCACAGAGATTGAGCATGGTGGGAGCCAACAACCGCCATTTTGAAGATCGTAGGGGAAAATTTATCATCAAGCACTATGCTGGCGATGTTACGTATGAGGTCGCCGGCATGACAGACAAAAATAAAGATAGTATGTTGCGTGACTTGCTCGAGCTTTTGTCGACATCCTCAAACTCTTTCATCACGCAAAGTTTATTTCCCCCAGATCTCTTAGCGGCACTTACTGACTCGAAAAAGAGACCAGACACAGCTTCTGACAAAATCAAAAAGAGTGCCAATATTTTGGTGGATACCTTGTCTCAATGTCAACCATCTTACATCCGTACAATCAAACCAAACCAAACCAAGAGACCCAAAGAATATGAAAATCAACAAGTGTTGCATCAAATCAAATATTTGGGTTTGAAAGAAAACGTGCGTATTCGCAGAGCAGGATTTGCTTACCGTACAACTTTCGACAAGTTTGTACAGAGGTTTTATCTTTTATCTCCAGCCACTGGTTATGCTGGTGATTACATTTGGCACGGGGATGACATAACTGCAGTAAAGGAAATCTTACGCAGCTGTCATATTCCGGCCTCCGAGTTCCAATTAGGTACAACAAAAGTGTTTATCAAGACACCAGAAACTCTTTTTGCCTTGGAAGACATGAGAGACAAATACTGGCACAACATGGCAGCACGTATACAGCGTGCTTGGAGAAGATATCTCAGAAGAAAGGACGAAGCGGCGAAAGTGATCCAAAACGCATGGAGAAATAAGAAGCATGGCAACAAGTTTGAGCAATTCCGCGACGAAGGAACGGCTTTGTTGCAAGGTAAGAAAGAAAGAAGAAGATTTTCAATGCTTGGCTCTAGAGCATACATGGGTGACTATCTCAACTGTAATGACTCTGCTGGATACGGCAGATTTATTGTCAGTCAAACAAACATTTCCGATCCTGTGATTTTCTCCTTAAAAGGTGATATTCTTTTATCAAAGTTCGGAAGATCATCTAAGCGTTTTCCACGCATTTTTGTTCTTACTCGCTCCTACCTTATTGTAATCGCAGAGTCTTTGGTGGAGAATAGACTTCAGTTACAAAAAGAGTATGTGATTCCTGTGAGTGGAATCAACTATGTTGGGCTCTCGACTATGCAAGATAATTGGGTTGCTATTTCTTTGCATTCTGCAAATGCGTCAACTCCAGACGTTTTCATTAATTTGGACTTTAAGACCGAGTTAGTTGCGCAACTCAAGAAGATCAACAGAAGTATTTCTGTAAAGATCGATTCCACAGTTCTGTATCAGAAAAAACCAGGCAAGTTCCATGTTGTTAAATTCCAACATGGATCTGCCCCTTTAAATGGAGACACATACAAATCTGGAACTGTGACAGTGCAACAGGGATTAAGTGCTCACAGCAAAAATCCAAAAAAACCAAAGGGAGTTTCAACATCAGTTGATTATAGCAAGTACTACAACAGGGGAGTAAGACGAAGCAATGTGGGTGGTTACAACGCGCCAACACCAGTGGTTAGAGATACAGCTGCTCATCAAGCGTATACACCCCCACAGCCCGCGAGTCAAGCGTACCCTTCAGCAACTGCCACTACACCAAACAACGCCATGCCAGCTCCTGTCGCTCCACTGAGACCTTATCCGCATGCTAAAGCACAGGCTCAACAAATACAAGTTCCTGCTGCGCCACAAAGGCCTCAATTCCAACAAAACTCTCAACCAGATACAGCGCACCGAGTTGTTCCACCAGTTAGACCGGCCCAAAAAGGTCCTGCTCCGAAGCCACCGGTAAGAAAAGCTGCTCCTCCACCACCTCCACCTCCATCTTTGGCCGTCCTGAAACCAAAGTACCCCACCTACAAAGTGATTTATGAATATGATGGGTCTGTAGCGGGATCTGTGCCTCTTGTGAAGGATGAAGTTGTTTATGTTGTTAGTGTGAATGGGAAATGGGGACTCGTCAAAGATTTGAAGGAGACTCGTGAAGGATGGTCTCCATTGGACTATATGAAGGAAATCGAACCACCTGCTGAGCTCTTTGGCAGTGCCAAAGCAGCACCTCCACCACCTCCACCACCCGCACATAGCCAAAGTGCCCAAAGTAGTTGGTCGCAGCCTCAAGCACAGACTACCCAAGCTCCAACTCTGATTCAAAATCCAGCAACTTCAAACCAAGCTAGTGCAGGATTAGGAAATGGACTTGCGGACGCACTCAAAGCAAAGAAAACAGAGGAGGTTTCGTTGGCAGGATCGTTGGCTGATGCGCTAATGAAGAGAAAAGGTGCTACTACTGACTACAGTGATGACAATGAAGATGATGATGACTGGTGATGGAAATGTTTTCTATATCTGGTCAGCGTACGGACTTTTTGAGGACGAGTATGGGGCTTATATATAAGAGGTAGAATTTCTCCTCTCAATTTTAAAGAACGCTATTTGAATTTGCAGTAGACATAATATAATTGTGGCATGTATTTTTTATTTTATGCAGCGGTATTTGCAAACCTGTACTTTTCCTCAGCGGGTGAGTCTTCAACAGAACAGTACGTCTGCCAGCTTTGCTCAGCTCAAGCAGACGAAGATTCAATTGTGCTTGTGGATGTGACGTACTTCAAAAAGCATGGTAGCATCAGCTGGGTCGAGTGCAAGACTGAATAATGATGAGAAGAAAATGAGAGTGGAAGTTACACGAGATGTGATGGGAAATAGATTTAATAGACAAGAGGCGAGACAAAAACTTAGGTTACAGTTTCAGGAAGCTGTTGACCTCCTTGGATTTTATGGGATGATCTTTACTACTATAAGTAGATAAAAGACCCAATGGACTATATAAAAGATGGACGAAAGGGCACAGATTAGTTCGGTTTTATAAGGGATTATATCAGAATAGTGATACGTGAAATAGTCCACGGAAAGACATATGAATAACAAGCCTTAGCCGAACTGTGTTGAAGTATCTGTTATGCTTTCTTTAAAGTAGACATGCAAGGTTTACAGCAACGTATTTTTCATTTCTGAATATTACTATTCGGATGAAAACATCAAGCTCCTTGATAATACATAGTGGATCTATTCGAATTCAGGGGACTGAGTGAAAATCTATGTGATTGTGTTACCACCGTAAGAGTACTACCGCTATAGTTTAAACTCAGGGCAGTCTGCCACCATTAGTAAACCAATATAAATATGCCTATTTTGATCGAATGAAGTTAAATGACATATAAACAAAATCTCACAGTAGCACACCACTAATCATACTCCAGCATTCTCTCAAAATCATACCCCTATACCACTACAATACAATAGTACATTCATTTTTGTATGCACCAATAGATAATCTCATAGTCATAAACCCATTATCCACCCGCAGTACGAGACCTGTACTGATACACCTATAACCCCCATAGTGATACAAATACCGTAGCAGCACCATAGTATACTGAAACTTATATTATTCTTTTGGAACCCTTATAGCGCATGCCTCCTTATATATACACATCATAATTCCCATACTAACAAACCCACAGACAACACCCACAGAAGTGAACCGATCTTGGGAAACCCATATAAATACTCATATTTTAATAAAAACCATCAAAAATATACGAAGTCTTTATGAACAAACCCTTGATAATATGCCTGAATTGAAACCTGCATAGCAATACAAGTATATATATATATGAAGTGAAAAGAGAAGAGCCATATTTGTGCACGTACCGTAATAAACTCAGAAAAATGCCACGATTAGCAGAACCATGGAAAAACTTTCATATCAATAAACTCACAGTAGCAAGGTCTATATAAAGTAGTGGGCCTATCTTAATAGACTCATAGATACCAAGCATGAAAATACATGCATATTGACCCGCTCCTAGCAGTACGCTCATATAAATGAGCCCATGATTCCTCCATATTCCTCAGCACATGGTACATCGTAAGGTTGACCCTCATCAATTCAGCCAAAAGAATACGCCCAGATCAATGAACTGTTAGCCAAGAGCCCATATAACCCCATCATTCCTTATAACCCGACTTCATGCACTTATTAAAATGCCAATGGTGACAAGTCTTTGCGATATATTCATATCAATACGCTGATATAAACAAAACTTATAAACACTCCCACATAAGGGCGTCCATGTGGATACGGTTTACCTCGAAACAACCCAGGAATAGTAATATAATTTTGCCAAAACGCACGTATACTCAGACTCTGTACCAATATCCTAGAAGCAGCACACTTATTAAAAAATCCCCTGCAGTAATCAACTAACAGGGATAAACCCCGTAGTGATGGACTCGTGGTGATGGCCGAAGTCCAATCTACTCGGTTCATCAACTACGTCGGTAGAAGTTATCAATACGGCGAGGCAAAAGCACCACTTACTCACAGACCCCATGGACATGTGCTCTCAAACAGGGAATAATACATTCGTATATATACGCAGAAAACAAAATGTTTGGATAAAACACCCATATGAGACCACGCAGAAATACATGCGCATTCATGCATCTATATATTCGCACAATCAAGTCGATAGCCCATAACGCACCGGCCTGAATAGCCCATTATTATGGACTCCGAGCAGTCGTCTATCCACCCAACCACATACCGATATCAATAAACTCGCAGTAAGAATCCCATGGTAATTAGCTCGCAGTACTAAATCCATATCAGCATCCTCGGAACTAAACCCACTCATCGCAGACCAGTCGTTCATAGCAGCATCGTTATGGCTACGCGCGTATGCAGTCTTATCATCAGGTGCGCGGCCGCAGCAACCGGTCTATTGACCCAGCACATCCTTCTACCAAACCGGCCAGCGCCTTCAAACCCCACCTTTAGTTCTCCGGAACACACCCGCCACACGCCTCGCGTGCCAAAAAATCCTAATAAAACCAAAACCAAAACCAAAACCAAAACATCCCTCCGTGCTTCTGTTGCGATGTCCCGCAAAAGCCGTAACGCGCTTCTCGCCGGTTCCGCCGCCCCAGTGCCGCCCCCACAGACTTACAAGGACCAGCTCTTGCGCACCAAATACACAATGGACCGCCCTCGAGAACACGTGTACGCGCTTGCACCGCAGGAGCCGGCAGTATATCCCGACTTCCGGCCGTGGGCAGAGCCGGACGCCACGAACACACGGCTCGCGTCGGCCGAGTGCCTCCACCACGGCCACTTTGAGCTGCCCGCGGTGTCTAACGAGTACTTCTCCGCCCGCGGGTTGCTTCAGGAAACACTTTTCGCTCTGAAAGACGCGAGCCGTGCCGTGCTCCATGAGCTCTCCCTGACCCTTGCGCTCGCGTACCATGCCCGCCATGCCGCCATTGACCGGATCGCGCTGCCACACTCATTCCGCCTCCCTCCCCGCGTCACGCTCACTGCGGCAAAGCGTGATGCGTGGCTCCACGACTTAGCCGACCCGGACGTGCCGTTAGCCCGCGTCGCCGCCCGCATCCCACACGGCATCCGCAACAAGGTCTTGCTCGAGCACATGTGTCTGTTGCAGGTGCCCGTGTCCCGCGCCGCGTGGTTCGTGCGTTGTGTCTTGTGTGGGGAACACCAGCTGCTCCGACGCAAGTCCCACGGCCGCCTGCTCTCGCACTCTCTCCCGCCTCCACCCCCTGCTCCACTTGCTCTGGGAACTCTGGGATCTTCGGGACCTGTCGACCCCACCGAGACTCGCTGGCTTCACGAGTGGACGCTGCAGGTGACCGACTACGTGTCGCGCTTTGCCCGCGACATGCCGCGGGTCGGCTCCCCGGAACACAGGCGCCGCTACTTGACCAAGCTCGCATACCTCCAGCGACTCGTGCACACACTTTACGCCGAGCTCTTGCTTGACCGCGCATGTTTTCTCGCGGGAATTGTGGCTGCCTTGCGCGCAGCGCTGCCCGTGCGTCTCGATTGGCTCCCTGAGCTTGCCTTGGTTGCCGACGCGGACGTCGACGACGACTGTCCGCCGCTCGCCCTCCTCTTGCACGAGTGCCCGCCCAACTATGGACTGCTCCTAACCGCACTCACGCTCACAGATGCCTTCTGGCTCGAGCTCTGCCGCCACGATTACCTCTGCAAGC
Source organism: Metschnikowia krissii (assembly GCA_030561945.1). NCBI lineage: Eukaryota > Fungi > Ascomycota > Pichiomycetes > Serinales > Metschnikowiaceae > Metschnikowia > Metschnikowia krissii. The sequence goes on from JAKTYP010000085.1 coordinate 66,591, forward strand.
TGCTCGGTGAAGCCCTCCTTTTGAACTACTTCGTCGTCGAACGCGTGCCTGGTGCTGCTTCTGCTCTGCTGAGCGCTCCTGCCGCTATTCCATATGCTTTAAAAGAAGGCATCCGCTCGCTGCTCGCGCGTTTAATTGTGCGCTTGTTCCGCCACAATTCAAACGCATTTATTTTGCCCGACTACTGGCTTCTTGTGGGCCCCGTGCTCTATCGCGTTCTTGGCCAAAGTTCTGTAGCCACAGGCGAAAACCAGCCCCACTTCGACGCTGTGTTTCGCCTCATCAACTACAGAAACGAAAGCCTCATGTTGAACAGGCGCCACTCCGCACCTACTCTTCGCGGCTCTCTGCTCCTTACGAAAGCATCGCGATCCTCGCAGCCCTCGCACTCTCCCACCGTTTCCTCCCTCCCTCCAGCTAATAGACTGCCTCCGGTGTTACATCGCTCCAGCGACGACGTCCTCTGCTTCATCGAGCTGCTCGATACCTTGAACTTGCGCACCTCCCTCGCTTTGTCTCTCCGCCCGGTATCTTTTCAGAACTCCGATAAATGGCGCTCGAATGTCAAAATCGTCGTCAAGTGGTGCGCCAGCGCCTACCGCAACTCGGGTCGGCTGGCGGAAAGTGTTTCTATCTTGTGTAATTACATCAAGAAAAAGGTCTTGCTGCCTTTGGCCACGCGTGCAAGCGCTAACCTCAGGGCAGAGTTCGAAAACGAGATCCTCGAAAGCGTCTTCGCATTGGCTCACGAGCCCCGCGAGACCATATGCATGTACAATCTCTTTGTATTGATTAATGAGTTCTACCTTTTAAAGGTCATTGCCATATCATCTTACCTTCGCAAAATCATTGCCTGTGGAATCTTTTACATTTCGTCTCTGCAATCCGAATTAGACGTCGAAACCCAAAATGACCCCCAAATCTCTTTTCATTTGTCCGTTCTCGCAAATTTACCGGTGTTGGATAACAAGCAACACTACCAGATATTGTCAAAATGGACTCCTAAGGGTGAGAAGATATCTTCCAACTACATTCGTGGAAAGGAAATCTCAAAGTCTTACGTCTTAGATAGCTTGGCCACCGACTCATTCCCTGAAGACTTTGACAGTTACCTTCTGGAAATAAACCTGTTCAGCGTTGGTGTCAAGTTCCTTCTCGTCAATTGGCTCACCTCCCAAATTAAAAACACCATCACCCAATCACCCAGACTTATACACATAACCCCTTCCACCATCGCCAGAATTTACAAATTTTATCTCACCACTGACAATCTCGCTGTTTTCTTCAAAACTTTCTTGAGGTACGTGTTGAAAAATGAAGACAAAGTCATAATCTATTACTTAGACACCTTAAACTATATCGGCAAATTACTTCAGCACCATTATTTGCTCGTCAACTTTCTCCCAGGAAGCAGCTCCGATCGTGTTTCAGTGACGTATGAACTTTACAACCTCATAATGTACGCTTACCTGGACCTAGCTTCCCGTGAACCAGATCCCTTTGACTTCAGGCCACTCTGGACATTCATGAATCTGTCCATCGATAAAAAAATTTCCGAGACATTCATAAACAGCCAAATTAAACAGCATGATCCTGAGTTGGAAAAATATATTTTTAGCAAGGAAACTGCAGAATCACCCCTCAAAGTACAAGTGCCTGCACCCCGTCGTAAGCAGGTTTACCCGGCAGAGATGTTTGTTGAAAATCTCAATCAGCTTCTTTCAACAGAACCGCCACAACCTCATGCGTCCGACATTGCAGAATACTGCAAAGAACTTTGTCCTCGCTTTCTAAACCTTTCCACTGATCACTTTATCCAAGAAATAGACGTGTCGCTGACATTGAAGTCATTGGTTCAAAACTGGAGAATATCGAGCAACGAACTAAATGAATTTCAAGATTGCGCTTTTTTCAGACTCATCAAATACGTGATCAATATGATCAAAGAAGATCAAAAGAATCAAGTTATGTCTATTTTTATGACTGCGGGAATATTTGATATCGTCGAACTGGATAAACTTCTCAGATTTCTAATAAAACTCATATGTTATAGGGTTTTACTGTTAACGGATATTTTGTCAATCATGAATGACCGAAAACATGAGCAGCATTTAAAACTTCAACACTTGTCCATCAAATTAGTTTTCGACGCTGGTATAAATTCACCTGGATTAAGCCCATCTGAATCTGTCATGTTTCATATCTTACAATTGGAATACCGCGCATCAAATGTGGATGAGTTGTTCCACCTAACAATTTTAAAGTTGAGACATTTTGACAGTGTTCATGATCGTGAAATTGCCTACTCAGATATCATGAAGGAAATATTAATGAATTTATTCATTACAAATAAAGCGTGTGCAATAGCTCAAATTTCCACAGAGCTTTCTTCAGATGAAATAGTGAATATGTGTTGTCAACTCTTGAACATCAAATGTCAAATTAACAGCTTGTGGTCTTGTACTCAACTAGCTCCCTTGATCAACGAGTTTTCGTTGCCTATATTTCAACTCTTGTTACGAGTGATTATGGCCACCAAACATCCTTCTGAGAAAGAGGTCGAAGAAGCTGTTCTTATACTCTTGGACAAGTGCGTATTTGAAATTGATTCAAGAAATTCGTATTTTGGTGAGTTATTCAATTATCTTGAGTGGGAGGATAAGGCTATGGTTTTTGAACACTTAGAACTGCTCTTCCTAGTTCACCGTGAAACCATAACTTTATGGGAAAATAACCGAGATGAAAAGAAAGCAAATGAAACTTCCATATTTTCCAGAAAAAATCTGCAAGGATTGGAAATTTTGCCCGTGCTTAAGGACGTTTTTAAGAAATTTTCCGTATCAAGCACCGAAAGGCTAGAAATTCTGCTTGAGAAATTCAAGCAGTTTTCTAGCTTTCTTATAGAGGTGATTAGACTAGTGGAGAATAATGCGGTAGTCAAACGCTTTCCTCGACAGCTCCATGATATCATTTCGGTATTTTTAAGGCTCGTGATCATTCACAGTACATCACTCACAAACATCATAGCTAAGCACGACTCGGTCGACTTTGTGTTTTTGAAAAATATGATGGTTTTGTTGAATTCGGCTTATCTAGCAAACGGCCAAGAAAAGCTTAAAATCTTACTTTTCGATCTACTTTTCCAATTAAAAGGTTCACTTACAAAAGCCTTAATCGTGCCGACTGAAGAATCAATGGAGACTTCTCTGCATACCTCAGGTGCAAAAGCCAAAAGCGAAGCTTCGCCTAATAGTGCACTGCTTGAAAATGCGAGCAACACAGCTGCCAATATGACGATGTCAATGATTCTTAATCTTTCGGAACCCGGTATGAACACGTGTGATTTTGGCCATGATGATGAGTCAGGACCCCTTGCTCTTGAAGACGAAGAAATTTTTCATAACAGCGATGTTGCTTTGGCTAATGATCCTAGTTTTGTTTTAGTGTCGAAGGACGAGAGCCCTGAGCATGTAGATCCATTCGGGGCTAATGACCAGAGGTGCTGCAGGCAATTCAGGATCGAGAGCGTGGATTTAATCGAGGATACTTCCGATGGCCTTAATTCTGGTTGCATCAGTCTTTCGATGTTTGGTGCATACATGACGAAGGAAAACCCATACTAGGGTCCTTATCAGACAGCAAAAAATGGACAGGCCGATTTAGATAATAAAATACCCAGGAAATCTTTACACGCGCATTTGACGGATACGCGTTTCTAAACTGCACAAGTGATGACACCGCTATACAATATTGTACCTGATTTGGTTTTTGGACGAGCATGATTATGCAGGCACCATAACCTGTCGGGTGTTTAGGATCTTTAACCGCGAGGTCCATACCAGTATCCAACAGAAAGATTTGTTAATACGTGACGCGACCAGCTACCTCAAGTCTAAATACGTTGACGCAGAAGTTTTTGGATATTCCAGGCTACCTGCTCAAAAAGAAACGCTCATCATCTTTACCATTGCCTTTCACCGTTCGCTCATGGCACTGGACCCCCTCAACAACCATACAAACATAGGCATATCAAAACAAAATAGTCAAATGGAGCAAGACCCTCTGGTGGATGCGCAGTATCACCCGCCCCATACTAAGAATCCAGGCCTCGTATCAGAATTCTCCTTCTTGAGTGCAAATTTCTCTTCAGAATCTTTGCACGGTGGCATTGATGAGATTTCTTCCACGTCTTCGACACCAGCTTTCCACTCCGCCACGCCCAGCTCTACTCGAGACTCGGCAAGTAACACATTTGTTAACCCAACATATGCCTCGCCTCACCAAAATCCTCTGTATGGATCAAAAAGATACTCTTTCAATGGCAGCGACACATCATTGATGAACTCACCTGTTGCTCCTGTGGGCCAACAATCTTTCTCATTTCACCAGCGCACCAACTCCAACTCCTCCACTACACGTGCAAGACCACGCTCCTTCTTTGGTGGCGATGCTTATAGTAACCCGATTTGGGAAAACGGCCAAGAATCAACTTCGCTTGGTCTTGGATTATTGTCTGAAAGTGACAAGCTGAAGCACCGGCTTTCCGCTACTTTCCCATCAAGGCGCTCCAGCTATACGCCCTCGATGTGCTTAAATCCCCCCACTGAGCCCGGAACTCCACGGCTGCAGTCTGGCTCTCCATCCCGTAGCTCGTCACCTCAACGGGGCATAAACACGTCACCATACCGCCAGCGCGCCAGCTCACCAACAAAGAAACCATTTAATTTTGGGACCCAAGACTTATCTATGCCTGTGATGGGAAGCCCGTCGCTTGTGGCCAAGCCCGCACACAGAAAAGGGCATCGATATAAACATTCTTCCGTGTCAATGAACTTGTTTCAGGAGCCGCTCCCAATAGTTGACATCAACAAGCAACCGGAGCTCATTCCTGATCTGTATCCCATTCCTAATGTCAAAGAGTCCTTGGAGAGTGCCAGCAAGTCCCAGAAGCTCAAATTGGGGATGTCTCTTGTTCACTTCGTGACATCCGTCATTGTATTTATGACCGGAGTGTACACGCAACAGCAGGCCTTCTCTACACTCGCACACTTGATATTTTATGACTCTCTAGGCTCTCTAATGAAATCATGTGTGGACGTCATGTCCAACTTCGAAGTATGGGGCAAATCGTCTATTGCGTATCCTTTTGGATTAGGGAGGCTCGAAGTGCTTTCAAACTTTGCATTGAGTACATCTCTGGTCATGGTGGGATGTGATTTGGTCAGTCATTTCATTGAGGAATTAGTGGTAGGTTTGGTGGACCCTGAGACCAGTGAACACGGAGCTCACCATATACATGGATCAAAAGAAATTGGTCTTACTCACTGGGTTTTATATGAGTTCATTTTGATGTTGGTAATTGCTGCTACATGGTTGACTTCGACGTACATTTTTGATGAAACACCGCTTTTCGAGCTCATGAACTCCTCTGACCAGAAGTCCAGTACTGCAAAAGATTCGGGGCTTCTCACACTGCGAACCCAGGGTTCGGCAGAAAAGACAATTTCGCAACGCCTTGAAAGCATCCTGAAGATCTTGATAAACAATCCAATCAGATTGCTCACGCTTTTATATTCAGCCTTCTTGTCAATAGTGCCTTTGATTCCAGATGGGTTGAAGGAGCAATTTGGCTTTGATTTGAACGAGTCATCTACATTAGTTGTTGCCTCACTTCTATGCTATGCCGGGTGGAAATTGGTGAGGATACTTGGTGGAATCTTGTTAATATCTTTTCCTTATTCTGATTACGACTTTTCAGTCACCAAAGCGACCATCCAAGATAGGATCCAGAATCTTGCATGCTTCAAAGCGGCATACAGCATCGAAAAGTTGCACTTCACGAAAGCCAATCCCCGGCTATACTTGGCTGGTGTTCTGGTGTGTATGAAAGGCGCCAGCCCGGATGATGAATCACGTCTCATATTTGAAATCAATCGCATCATTGTACAAACAATGAAAAATTTTGAAAGTGATTGTGAAGTCGAGACAACCATCAGTGCTAAGAGGATATAAATCACGAATGAATAGAATTTGATGACGGATTGCGCCATGGTTCGCACGACGCAAATCTTTCGGCAAAGGAATGACATGGTTGAGAGCGGACCATCAGGGTTTGTGTCAAAAAAGTTAAATTGTCCTAGCAAACGCTTGGAAACGACTAGATATATGAAAGATGGCGCCGATGTACAGGTAACATGGGTATATCCTCAAAGCTATATATATGTATATGTATACATTCTAGACTCAGATAGTATGGGTCTTTTCCAAAAGATTGGCTCCACACTTTATTAGGTAATACATGAAAGAAGATATGCTCTAATGACGGAACCGAACTTTGATCTAAGGAGACCGCCGCTACAGTTGAAGATAGCAAACGGTGTTGAAAATTATGTATTGGTACGTGGGTGTTGTTGTGATGACGTCAGGTGGATGGAAAATGACGGAAAGGACATAAATTACCAAGTGAATATCTCGCTGCTTTCGTATCTCAGTATTCTCAGGATCGATTCAGCCCCATATTTGAAAGTGAACATAAGGAATATGGTGGTTTTGGAATCTCAGGATAGAATGGATACCGGCGACAGAGCCTTAGAATCCACCCATCATGTAAGGGATCTGTCTCGAGCCATCAGTAGTGTTTTCCTGATTCCGACGGAGGCTCTCCAACCTTATTTTGGAAAAGAAAATGTGTTTGTGAGACAGCTTATAAAAACTACCAGGGCCTTTTTTTTCTTCTTGAATGAAAGATCCCAGACACTGAGCATCCCTTCCTCGTATTCAACGGGCAGATTTCGTGACTGATAATCTGTTTGCTGATGGGACCAAGCGCATAGGGCCACATCTGCAGGAGCGCGCGAGATTTGCACCCAACTTTCCTAAAAAGGGAACTGTTAGTCATGTAAGCGCGGTACTGAAAATCTTTTCATCCGATAACCAGGTACATAAACCCGGTTCCCCCCTCTCCGCAGTTTGCTCCCAAAACCAGCCAAAATATGTTGAGAAATACTTGCTTAAAGCCAGCGCTCATTGCTAGCGGCGTGAAACGCCTATCCACTACACACGTGATCCGGGCAGCGCACGTGCCCGTAGCCGATGCAGATGCGTCCTCGGTCACCGGTAAATTCATTGATGATATCACCAAGCCATACACGGTCACGACGTACGCGCGTCCTAATGTGGTCATTACACGCGGCAAGGGATCGTATCTCTACGATCTCGAGGACCGTCAGTATGTGGACTTCACTGCCGGAATCGCGGTGACATGCTTGGGCCACAGCAACGAGGAAGTGAGCAAGATCGTAGCCAAGCAAGCGCAGACATTGATGCATTGCTCGAACCTCTACTACAACGCACCTGCAGGCGAGTTGGCCAACAAGCTCGTGCGCCGGACAGTTGACGCTGGTGGAATGGCAGACGCGCAGCGAGTGTTTCTCTGTAACTCGGGCGCCGAGGCCAACGAGGCGGCGTTGAAGTTTGCGAGGCGCCACGGCAAGGCCATCAGCGAGGACAAGACGGAGATTGTGTGCTTCCAGAACGGTTTCCACGGCAGAACCATGGGCGCACTCTCAGTGACTGCCAACCCCAAGTACCAGCTGCCATTCGCGCCTTTGATCCCTGGGATCCATGTGGCGGACCCCGCAGACATCGAGTCTGTGAGACGAGTAATTTCCGAAAAGACTGCTGCAGTGATTATCGAGCCCATCCAAGGTGAGGGCGGCGTCAACACTGTGGACACGGCTTTCTTGGTGGAGTTGCGCAAGCTCTGCACGGCACACGACGCTGTGCTCATATACGACGAGATCCAGTGCGGTCTCGGGCGCACGGGCCAGTTGTGGGCACACTGCGCCTTGGGCGCCGAGGCGCACCCAGACATCGTGACTATGGCGAAGGCGTTAGGCAACGGGTTCCCAATTGGTGCAGTGATGGTGAGCGACAAGATTGAGAAGGCGTTGCGCGTCGGTGACCACGGCACGACTTACGGCGGGAACCCGCTCGGCGCGTCCGTAGGATCGTACGTCGTGGACCAGGTCAGCGACGGCGACTTCTTGAAGCGCGTCGCGGCTGCCAGCAAGAAGTTCACCGATGGCTTGGCGCGGATCCAGCTGAACAACCCGGATAAGGTAAAGGCCCTCAAGGGCCGTGGGCTTTTGTTGGGCATGCAGCTCCATGCTCACGTCGATGCGGGTGCCATTGTCCACAAGTGCCGGGAGTACGGGCTACTCGTTATCACTGCGGGCGGCAACGTTATTCGGTTGGTACCTGCGTTGAACATTCCGGAGGACGTTATTGAGCAGGGAATGGAGATCTTAGCTCAGGCGGTCGCCGAGGTGTAGTGAGCATGTGGGGCCGTCTCTTAGCGTTAGTGACTGATGCTTATGTTTCTACGGGTGATTCCAGTGCCTGTAGAGCTAAGTGGTGTTGCAACCAGGCGTTTCTGTAAAAGTGAAGCCACATCCAGACATGAAGCCAAGGCGTGTACGGCTGTGCAAAGTGTCGTGAGAAAGCGCTGCAGATACCAGCGGCCGTGCTAAGTATATTGTAATTTGCAATCAGCGCATCGTCGAACTGGGATGATGTATTTTCGGGCGTTTCCAGTCATTCCGGGTGATCTTACGTGGTTGAGGTGGTCACGGCAGGCACAGGTTTGTGCTTCAGAAAAGCGTAGCTGAGTATTGGCAATTTATATTAATGGCACTAGTCCCGAGCCGCGGCAACGAAGAATCGCTGGGCGTAATGATCTAAGCATGGGGAAGAAGGAATAGACAACAAAAAACAGGGGAATAGAAAATAAATGAGAGAACTCAGAGTCGAAACGTAGTCTGGGGAGAGGGGGAAAGACGGGGATATGGGCAAAGGGAGAAACAAGAACACGGCGTATATCACGAGCTTGGCCCGCTAAAAAGCCGGCCCGGTGCGTCCATAAATAACCTGCTGGCGCGCCTGGTATACCGTGATATCATTTCAAACAAAAAATTGGAGATAGTTTCTGCTTAAATATCAGAGTCAAACAAAGAATTAAAGACACGGGAATGAAAAGGAAAAATGGAGATGCAAATCAACACCATTTTTTTCCAGAAAGATCGAAGCTAGGGTGTGGCCACGATAAGCTGCCCGCGCACTCAGAGCACGCCAGGCCCCAGCACGCCAGGCCCTCAATAGAGCCTCCTACCTCAATAAAGACACTACTCCAAAAAGCCCTCCCAAAATCAATCCACTCATACCTTTCAGAAAAAAAAAAACAGAAAAAAAAAAGACAACTCTCGCAAACAGACTCCAGCCACTATCTACACTCAGGTCCCCCTTTGACGCTGCCTGCTTCCTCTTCTTCCCTTTGTGTTTTCTTCTCTTCTTCCTAAGCCTATACCCAAATATACCAATCAAAGGTATCGCGGCACGGTTGGCCCTAGGCCCGGCCCTACGTGCAGCCCTGCGACATGGAGCGCCGCGTCCCATGATCCCATCCAGCACCGCCAACGTTTATCTCCAAACCCAAAAACCAACGCCCTTACCACCAACCTCCTCTCCCGACACACCGCAATGTCCGGTACATACGCCCGGCCGACCACGGACCTCGACTACTGCCTCGAGCAATTGCTCGATCGGCGCCCGCCACGACTCCTACCCGAGGAAACCGTGCACGAACTCTGCCACCAGCTCAAGACACAGCTTTTGGCCGCACCCAACATTCTCGAGCTCAACCTGCCGTGCACGGTAGTGGGTGACATCCACGGGCAGTACCATGATCTCGTTGAGGTGTTCCGCATTGGCGGCGCGCCGCCGCACACGAACTTCGTGTTCCTTGGCGACTACGTCGACCGGGGCTACTACTCGGTCGAGACAATCTCGCTCTTGGTGGTGCTCAAGCTCCGCTACCCTGCCCGCGTGGCGCTCATCCGTGGCAATCACGAGTCTCGCACCATCACCACAAACTATGGCTTCTACACCGAGGTCCTCAACAAGTACCTGGGCTCGCTCAAGGTGTGGCACTACTTCACAGACCTCTTTGATTTTCTCCCGCTCGGCGCCACGATCGATGGGCGCATTTTTGCCACGCACGGCGGACTCCTGCCGCTGTGCCAGCAGCTAGACCAGATCCGTATCGTCGACCGCTTCAAAGAGATCCCGCATGACGGCATCATGGCCGACTTGGTGTGGCTGGACCCAGACCCGGACATTGCCGACTTCAAGCTCTCGCCCCGCGGCGCAGGCTACCTCTTTGGCCGTGACGTCATCCATAAGTTCTGCCACGACAACAACCTCGCCCAACTTGTGCGCGCACACCAGCTCTGCAACGAGGGCTTCATCAGCTACTGGCTGGCCAAGTGCCTTACTATCTGGTCTGCGCCCAACTACTGCTACCGCTGCGGAAACCTGGCTAGTGTTCTCGAAATCGCTCATTCCTGCTACGACGCCCGCACTACCTTCCAGGGCTGTCTCCCGGGCCAGTTCTGCAACGTCTTCGAGGCATCCCCGGAAAACTCCCAAGACACTGCAGAGGGACGCGGCGTCAATGGCGTCGACGGGAAACCCGACCCAGACGATATCTTTGGTGCGTTTGTCGATGGCAGGGCCCGCACTCGCCAAATCGAGTATTTTCTCTAATGCCCGCAGTGCCCTTCTGGCAGACTTGCCCAAGAGACCAATTCCACGGCCCCGTTTCACTTCTATTTTCTATTGATGTTTTACTACCTACGCCCGCGCATAGCCACCGTCCTGGTCAGCGTGCGCTTCTTTATATCCGATGCTCGGCCCAATAAGACATACTCGCATTATGCTACATCCTATCATTACTTACTCAGGCCTCCTCCTCCTCCTCCTAATCCTCCGGCCGATCCTCCTCCCCTGCCACTTCTCCCAGGCACAAACATCACTCCTGTCTATCCATAGTAAAGCTCAAAGTTGAACCCGTTGTGCACCTCGTAGTCGTCGAGCGTGATGTGGTCCTTATACGTCTGGTGACCTTTTTTCAACACAAGCTTCTGCCACGGCGTGCCTACCTGCAACGAAATGATTTTCTTGAGGTCTCCCACTGTGTCCGAGGGAAGGCACTTGACCTTGATTTTTTTGCCGAGCCGGTCGTTTGCAAGCACTTCGATCATTACGTGGTGATGAGACATCAGGGCCCATTCCCATTCAACTTTGTCCAGCCTCTGTCCCAGTGCGCGCGGCGAGGCGCGCGCTCGGTGCCTTCTTGGAATTCAAGCGCCCAAGTAATTATACCAGCGCTGATGGGGTATGGACACGAGGCTATGCTATACCGAGACTCGGCCCCAAAGCACAGAGACGCTGCTGGATCTGTATGCGTATCTGGGTTCTGACTGCTTTCAATCTGAATCTACCGAATTTTGCCAGCTCGCATTGCCCTGTTGCAAGTATCTGCCGGCCCGCACAATGCGCCCTATCGCGACCGGTTCACCTGCTGGTGGAAAACTTATAGATAGTGTGCGAATAAAGAATACCGAGACGACATCCATAGAGCCTCTGCTAATTCACCGGCTAGTGGGTAGCCGCACACACTTGCGACGCCCCGGGTCCTGAATTCACCGTCCCTTCTCTTTATAGTTTTTTTTTTTTGGTTTTCTTCTGCTGTATCAAAAAAGAAGAAGAAAGAGAACTTCGTGAAAGGGAAATCGGCATTCTCTGTGTACTACTCTGGACTCCTGTGGCAGCGGACCTTACATCTGCAAGCCGGGAATGTACTGTGTACTATACGTAGACCGCTTACAAAAAGTATCGGGCTTGCTTAAGGCGCATCATCGGCGTATATTGTCCGGACATTCCCTTATAATCCCAATAGTTCTCATTGTATTCCAAGACAGCAAATACGGCCTAGACTCCATGGCTTGTTTAGAGAAAGAAAAAAAGCAGAGACGACCAGGAATTGATACCACGTTACGAAAGATAGAAATAATAATAAAAAATATCTCCCTCTTCGCTGTCTCCTTGCGTCGTGCTGACTCTTGCTCACCCAGAGACATGTGCTGGCTGAACATGGGCTATTTCAGCATGGGCTAATTGGTATCTGATGTGAAGCGGCGCGCGTTCCATTGACTGCTTGGGAAACCACTGAAAAACAAACAAAAGACCGCCGGCGTATGCTCTTGAGACGCAACCAGAAAGGGTTCATTCTATCTCCAAGAACCCAAAACATTCTTGTTTCCGATAATGAGAACTGCTTGAGGTTGGCCCCGAATGCGGGGGCGAAACAGTGTCCTTTTATTAGGAGCACGCGCGGCGTCACCTGCTCGTTATCTGCTGCACACGTTTTCTTCGCCCGTTTGCTCTTTGTCTCTTCACAATCAATGAGTTGGAATATATGCTGTAGGTGGCTCTTTTTTTTCATGTGAGGGCCAGGGTGTGTTGTGCAGTCAGCAACGCAAGACATCGATCTTCTAACAGTGCGCCAGATACACGGGTATTTATTGGGCGGGTCTGCGTGGCCACTATCCAAAATCAGGACCTATCCCGTACGGCGATTCTCCCTCATGGGCCTGCCTTGCAATATTCCAAAAGTTTTCCCGCAAATATGCCACAAGAGTCGGGTGGGCTTGTAATAGGGCCGGTATTTTTATTATACTTCGAGTCCGCGAGCAAAACTAATCGACTGCAAATGAGCCGCACCCAGACCAAACCCCGAGCGCACTAGTATTGGTATTGAAAGCACCTTTTCCAAATCGCAGCCAGACCGCTCTTTCGTTTGGTTTTTTTTTTTCTTGGTTTTCGCTTTCCTGATTTCTATCCACCTTCTTTTCTTATTGTCTGTTTGTTTGTTGACCTTGTTTGTTTCATATCGCACGCTAGTCTCATTAAAATGGTTTGGTCTCTGGCATGGGGCATGAATACTGCTGAGGCGCCAGGCGTAACTACCCTCGCAATACGCCAATCCTTGAGCTTTCTGATTTTCGAGTGCCTTAGCAAAGCCTCTTCGGTTAGACACGTACGTCTCCGCAGTTTTGTCGCTTCCCGTCCGATCCATTCACCTTCCTTGCAGCCACAGTTATCATTACTGTCATCATCACCATCATCACCATTATCACTATTATCACCTTTATCATTTCATCATTTTAACATTTCATAACTTCACCATTGTCACCATCACTATAACCATTATCATCATCCCTTTTTTTTTCTCTCTCTTTTTTTTTGTACCCTCCGGCCACCTGTCTGCTCATCGGGCCCGCTAACATCGGCCCAATTAGACCGGGCACGCTTATCTTGCCTTGTGCGCGCGCACTTCCATAACCCAAAAATCGGATCGGCTGGTGTCTTTTCTTTCCAGACACTGGGTGGAACTACCGGTCCTCCAATTCCACAACCAGACCCTGATCTCCAGCCTTGTAACACTGCGCCTGCGCCTGCGCAACTTCTCCATTCCCACGTTCTTTCCTGTCTCACGCGCCACCTTCGGGCAAGGTTCCTTTGCATACTCCGTCCGCCGATTTCTGATAACCCCGACTCACCCGATGCATCAACGAAAATGGACCCGCTAGCACTTCTTACAGCCAGTGCCTCAATCCCGGTCTCGACCGGCACCATCTCCGCCGCCACTGCCACCGCAGCCAACGCCACGCTCCCTGCGCAAGCAGAGTTCCAGCTTGTTCACGCAATGTCGCGGCTCTCCGGCGTGCTCTCCCTCGTGGTGTGGCTCTTTGCCCAGCTCCCGCAGGTGCTCGAAAACTACGTCAACCAATCCGTGGCCGGAATTTCACCAGCGTTTCTCGCATGCTGGATGGGTGGCGACGCCACAAACCTTGCCGGGTGTATCTTGACTCGTGCGCTCCCGTTCCAGACATGCCTCGCCGCCTACTACTGCTTTATCGACGTCATCTTGGCACTTCAATTCTGGTACTACACCCGCGTTTATCCTCGCCAGCGCGTGCACCACAACATGCTTCAGAGTCCCGACATGCGGCGGCCCGTGCACGCCGCGGATCCCGTGAAACACACACTCCTGGCCCGCCTCAACCGTTTCGAGCAGCTGCCGCAGAAACTTGGTACACGTCGCCTGGCATCCTCCTCGGCAGGACGTAGGGCCCGTCGACCGCGCCGCAGCTTCTTGCAACTGGTACTCGCATCGTCCGTCATCAGCAACACATTTGGGAGGGCCCAGGCTTGTGCATTGAACGCCCCAGACGGCGTCGCTCCCGCGTCGCAAACCCCGACATTGTCCTCGGCGGCCGGCCTGGTGCTTTTGACACTCATCCCGCGGTACTCACCCGCTTTCGTGGGCACATGCAGCGGCTGGATCAGCACGTGTCTCTACGTGTCCTCGCGCACGCCGCAGCTCCTCAAAAACCACCGCTCCAAGTCGACCGCGGGCGTGTCGCCGCTTCTCTTCTTGTTCGCAATGACGGGCAATGTCTTTTACACCATCTCTGTGGCTAGTGACCTCTATTTATTGGCCAAGTGCGATCAGCACTTGGATGGTCTGGACTTCCGTACAGTGTGCTGGGCACAGGCCCCGTTTCTCATCGGTAGCATGGGAACCGTGGTTTTTGACGCCATAATTTTGATGCAATTCTGGCTCTATCGCAAGCTGCTGCATGTCCACAAACTGTCTTCGCCCAGCACATGGCCTGAGCTGACCTCCGAGTCTTTGCACTCAGATACGCATTTTACAAAGCCAGACTGGTACACTAACAACTTCCAGCCATCCGCAAACGAGACAGGATTCTCGTTCGACGAGCACAGCCATCAGTCACGAGACGAGCGCTCGCTTCTTATCCACGACCCGTACATCATCAGTCCGCCGCGGCACTATGTGGTGGCGTCTTCTCACTCAAGCGTCACACGGCCGCCGCCATCCAAGCGCGGTCTTTCGGAAACTTTCAGTGCCCTTGCGAGATCCCTATCAAATTCTCCGGCGGTGCGCCAGCTGTCCGTGGCGTCGCAGGGCGTGTCTGGACCCCACGCGTCGCTTCTGAGTACCGCATTGCTCCCGCTGTTGGTGGGCACGTACTCTTCCATTTCAAAGAAAATGGCGCACGACTCGCGGACTCCTTTCCTGCCCATTGATTTTCTCCATGATGGGTTTTTGCATCAAGGCACCGGCCTGACCAGCGACGCACGAGGCCATTTTTGACTGGGCCTGTCATTTCTTTCTTACGTAAACAGAGCACTCATACGGAAGCTGTGTGCATGACATAGAATACTCAAATCAGGCCGATGCCCTCTTTTTTCTGTCTCCAAGCAATAGATTAACAACTTGTGTGGAATCCACTGGTGCATGGATCAGATGCTGTTTACCTGTACTTTAAAGAGCTCCCCAGGAACCGATTTTTATGTAAGTCGCCATATTGATGTGGATACCTCTTGGAATTTCCTTTGAACGTCTCTAGACTTATATGGGCGTTTTGCTGTACCCGGCATCTATGTCCGCAGTAAATTGAGGGGATTTTCTTTTTCTTTTTCTTTTATGTTTCATCTACTTTCACTTTTCTCTTTTTTCTTTTGGTGGGCAAGGAGCCTAGCTGACAATAGGGCGCTAATTCGCGTGTTGCACATCCGTCCATAGCTTTCATAATCAATCCTTGTTGACCCTCCATGCAGACTGCGGAAGTGCCTGCAAGTATACGACCTTCCGCTTGACCCAGAACCAAATAAGCACGCCTAGCGAGATGCAGATGGCACTAGTGTAGAAGTATCCATCACGCACGACCTCAACGGTGGCGCCAGTGGCTAGACACGACTGCTTTTCGTCTTCGGAATGAATCATGTAAGCAGTGGCAGTTTCTTGCACGTGGCATGTGGCGACGGTGAAGTAGTCGATCAAGTAGAAGATGAAGAAGCGAGGCCATGTGCCACCGTAGTTCGAGAGGGTATTGAGTGTAGTCATGTAGGTGCCACCGATGGCCGGGTCAGCGATGCGGGTGTGGAAGGCACAAAGGGACACGAACTGGATGGTGGACATGAACGAACCGAGCAAGTGCTGGGCGATGACTACGAGAAACACGTGGTACGGAACCTTGCCGTCCTCAATTCTTGGAAAGTAGAGAAGGATCAAGTGTGCCCAAAGCGCGGCAAACAAGCGGCCAGCGAAGCCAATGAGCCAAGGCTTCAAGGGCCCCCTACCCGCAGACCAACGGCCCGCATAGAAGCCAAAGATCATCTCGAATGGGAAGTCGATCAAGACGGTGATGGAAAGGTCCTCTTTGGTAAGGCCCTTTTCCAATAGTTTAAGGTTGGTGGCGGCCTCGTTGACCTGGAATCCGAGCTTTGCAACGAGCAAGATGACCATTTGTGTTTGGACGTTTGGGAGGCGCACAACCTGGAGCATCGAGCAGTACACCGCCTTTAATTCGTGCCAGAGGCGGGGCGCGCGAGACAAAGCGTAGCGGTTGTGGTAGTCTTCGTTCTTGAAGTGCGACAGCGAGTGACGGTCACTGTGGAGTCTGCGCAAGTGGGGTGGGACTTCGGGTATGAAAACTAGCACTGCGGTGACAAGAAGGTACATCCACCCCCAAAACGAGAGGTAGCTTCCGAGATCAAAGAGGCCGACATCCCGCGGCACGCTGCGCAAATACTTGTTGGCGAACTCGGGCGAGCTGAGTGCCAAGAAAACAGTGAAGCTCGAGAAATAGCCGCAATTCATGCCGATAGTCTGTGCGGTGGACGCATACGCAAGGCACTCGGGCGAAAGGCATGTCAATGCCCAGCCGTCAACGGCAATATCCTGCGTGGCGCAGAGAAACACTAACGCAAAGAAGCAACCGGTGATAGTGCGTAAGTGGACGATGGGCTCGGCCATGAATGCGTTGATCACCAGGCCCAAGTAGAGAAGCGTGACGCCCGATACCAGCTGCACGGGCAAGATCCACGACTTGCGGCGCCCGAGCTTGCGGCTATACACGGCATCTACGACGGGCGACCAAAGAAGCTTAAGGGAATACGGGTATGCGGCGAGCGTGAACACGCCCACCTGTGCGTACGAGAGCTTCGACTTGAGAAGAAACGGCACCGACCCGAACGCAAGTCCCACGGGCACACCCTGGAGTGTATACAACACAATCAACACGACGAAATTCAAGACGTCCTTGCGGGAGAGCGGGGCGGCACGTGGCGGCCGCGTAGTGTCGGTGTTGGTGACGGGGAGCATACCGTCGTTCTGTTCTGGGAATGAGGCGTGTGCCATGGGCAACGCGGCGCCATGGAACGACACTTTTTCGGAGGCCGTGGCGGTAAATGCCCCGGCGGGTTCTGCAGACGTTTGTCGTTTGTGAACGTCCATTTTGCGAGCGGAGATTTGTAGTTTTTGGGAGGTGGCTGGAGAGGTTTTGTGTGGGTTTTGTGTGGCTGGAGAAAGGAGTGTATAAGAATCAGCGCACACGGGTCATGGAACAACAGGAAATGTGGATGCGGTGCTGGGATCCTTTTATTTATTTTGTTTTCACTGGTGGGATGGTGTAGTTCCGCAGGGAATCGGCAGTGCCAGTCTAGTGGTATGGAATGTGTGTGTTTGTACTGGTGTTGGAATAATTGCAATTTTGTCTTGTTTTGTCTTGTCTTGTCTTGTCTTGTCTTGTTTTGTTTTGTTTTGCCTTGTTTTGTTTTGTCTTGTTCTGTTTTGATTGGATTGGATTGGATTGGATTCTGTTTTGTTGTTCCGTCGGTTGGTATATCAACTGCAGAACCGAAAGAGAGTGTGTATAGGACAAGGTGTTGACTGAGGCCCGAGGTTTAGGGCGCGGGCCGAATGGGGGCAGGGGGGGGGGGAGAATTGAGCCACGGACCGGGAAGAGATATTAGGGTGCGGCCCTGAAAAATATACGGCGCGGCGCAGGCAGCAGGATTAGGCATATATTGCTATAACCAAAAACAAGGCGGGTGGGCATGTAGCTACAAGCCCAAGACTTTTCTGGACGCTCTCAAGACGACGTCTGCATCTGGGAAAGCAAAGTCCTCCAACTCCTTTGCATACGGAGTAGGGACCTCGCATCCAGTGACGCGCTCGACCGGGGCGTCCAAGTAGTCAAAGGCCTCGGACTCCATGATCTGGGCACAGATCTCGGAGCCGACGCCAAACGCAGGGAAGCCGGCCTCGACGGTGACCAAGTGGCCGGTCTTTTTGACGGATTGTACAATGGCAGGCACGTCCAAAGGCTTAATAGAACGCAAGTTGAGCACCTCGGCCGCGACGCCGTATTGCTTGTCCAAAATCTCAGCAGCCTGGAGGCAGTGCATGACGTTGCGGGTATGTGACACCAACGTGATGTCGGCACCCTCGCGCTCGACCTTGGCCTTGCCGAACGGAATCACGTAGTCCACGGACAACGCCTCCTCGGACACCTCGAACGCCTCGCCGTACGAGATCTCGTTCTCCAAAAACACCACCGGGTTGGGGTCGCGCACCGCCGCCTTAAACAAGCCACGGTAGTCCTCCGCAGAATATGGCGACACCACCTTCAAGCCGGGAATCGAGCCGTACCACGCCGCATAGCACTGCGAGTGCTGCGCCGCCACACCTGCTGCCGCACCGTTGGGTCCACGGAACGTGATGTTGCACGGCTGCACTCCACCTGACATGTACAACGTCTTGGCTGCTGAGTTGATGATGTGGTCAATCGACTGCATGGCAAAGTTAAACGTCATAAACTCACATACGGGCTTCAAGCCCGCAAGCGCCGCGCCCACCGTCAAACCGGTGAACCCCATCTCCGTGATGGGCGTATCGATGACGCGGCGCTCGCCAAAACGGTCGAGGAGCCCGCGCGACACCTTGTACGCGCCATTGTATTGCGCCACCTCCTCGCCCATGAGGAACACATCGTCGTCGCGGTCCAACTCCTCGGCGATCGCCGAGTTCAAGGCATCGCGGACCGTCATCGTCTTGGCGCCGGGGGTGCTCGAAGCCATTCTCATCGACGCAGACGCGTGATTGCGGGCGGCCATAAGGGACGTCTTGGCGACACTGGACAATCTGGACATCTTATGCGGTGTGGGTGTTTGTCGTGCTCTGGGTAGATGAGTGGGTAGATTAGGGTATTTGATTAGGTCGTTGTTTTTGTTTTGCAGGGTGGGGAAGGAGGGGTAGGGAAGTGTTTCAGGTGTGGTTGATGGTGGATCCTTCCTTTGTTTTTTCCTTCTGGTGGGTCTTTTTCTTTTTTTTTTTTTGGTGGAGCCTGTAGGGGTGTTGTGGCCCGAAGCCAGCGAGTGCCACCGCGCACCGCAACATGGGTGCCCTGGTTGACAACGGATCAATGAAGACCGGCTGGAGCCAGACGCGCACGGAGGTACAGTTCCGAGGATCGGTCAGTGGGCGCTTTGTACAGGGTCGCCGCCAGTGTGCTCCAGGCACCGAAACCTGTATGTGGTGTTTTGATGGCTTTTCATTTAAGAGGCCTGGTGGGGCAGAGCCGGGAAAGAATTCTGGGGTGTATTTTGGGGGATTAGGGAAAGTGTGACAGAAGTAAGGTGTATTGGATTTTGAGGGTATTAGCTGCTGCGGTATTAGCTGCTGCGATATTAGGTGCTGCGGTATTAGGTGCTGCGGTATTAGGTGCTGCGGTATTAGGTGTAGGAATATTTGGTGTAGGAATATTTGGTGTTGGAATATTTGGTGTTGGAGACTAAGAAACCATTACGTGAAGATATTGTGCGGGTGTGGAGAAGTATTCCAGAAAAGTGAAACTGTGTTTTTGCAGTATTTGAAGTGGATAGAGTATGCTGCAAATACTTAAGTGGTGTTACACAAGTATCATATTGGTGCGAAGGATGTATTCCAGGTTCCTCTGCCTGTATCATGGAGGTATATATATATATATATATATATATATACATGTATGTATGTATGTATGTATAGAAGCGTCGTAGAAGTATGACAAATGTACTTCAAGACATTTGTGAGGTTTCTCAGTATTGGTAGTTCTGAGGACTGTGATATACATGATTCTGAGGCTATCACGAAATAGCTTCCGTGGTAAAGGTGAGTGCTAGCGACTGGGATATACTACTCAATAAAGACAGCAAGAAGGTGCCCCGGTGATATCGCAGAAGGATTATGCAGTTGTCTGGCAATGCTTATGGCGCGTGGTAGAATATTAGACCCATTCCTGGTTGACGTTTACAGAGCTGAAGCAATATCCCAAGAGACATCTCCACATACATCTCAGACCGATGGATGGTGTTACGGCGCACTGAAGTATTGCGTTTACTAAGAATAGTAGAGTCATGAACATTGCGTTCGGTTTCAAGGTTTGTCAATGATGGTGGTATTGGGGGCTTATGCACTTCTTGGCTTGATACATAAAAGGCAGTATTTCGGTATTCAAAGTTATGGCTCCTCTAGAAAGCTTTCAGCGGAGTGTTGAAAGCGATACATAGATATCTCAGTCGGCTAAATACGAGGGAGGGGGCAACACGAGTGGTATAAAAGTACTGGAGATATTATGGCTACTTCCCTATATCACGTGGTTTTATATGGATATACACATGAAGTGGGTATTGTAGGCTACTTCGTCCTATTCTAGCACCACCATAAGATATTCCAGAGAAAAAAATATTTAGGTGTTCTACTGGAGACTATAGACGTATGACAGAATCAACTTACACGTCTCATGGGTTCTACACGAGTATTATTTAAATATCAAAGACGTTTTGTCAAAAAATCAGAGTTATAGCATATTTATCTTTGAACTGGCAAAATACGCTCGACAGTTTCAGCACTCCGTGTTTTCATGCTTCCCATTCGCCTATTTGTCTCTGGGAATCTCAGCATACTACTGTCTGCACGGGCTTGCGATCTTAAGTTTGGTGATATTTCTGAGTCTCCTTTATCTTCTCATCGCTATTTATTCTATTAGAAAATATGTCGCTTTCATAGAACACCATGTGGATAAAGTGCTCGTGGATTCCGCCAGATCCTGCCTCCCTGTTCTTCGATACAATATTTCACAAGTCGTAGTTGAATAATAGCCCAGATTTCTGTACATACCACATCAGCAGAAAAACCAGCCATTATAGCTTTTCTTCATATTCTGTATGCGAAGGAATCATTTTTTATTACTTCGAGGCCTATTGGTGTAATCTATATATATTTATATATATTGCAAAACCATCTGTCTTGCATGTTTTCGTGAATCCAGAAAAATTCTTAAATTCCTGTCGTTCAGTTGTCTCACCGACTTATAATTTACTGGAAGAATAGAAATGTATCTCTGAGAATTTCATCTATATATGGGAAAACAACCAGCGGGTCTGCATATATATTCAACACCGTATGAGAGGTAACTAGTGCATCAGCGCCATAAAGTTCATATTCCATAAACAAGCTCATGAAAAGAAAATGCTAGCTAATATTGGATTCAACAATAATATGTCTTGTAAAACGCCACTGCTTTTTTGGGTGTGGCACTTCTAGAAGTACCAGTTTTACCCACCATAAAAAATTCTCTTGGTCAGTATAGACCGGTTCACCATAACTGTTTGCAAATTTGTTACAAGACATACGTACATACTACGCAATAAAAAGAATCAGGCTCTATGAAAAACACTGCTGCGGGAAAAAACAAACCACTGTCATCTTACTGAACAAGGCATTTACGCTTACTGTACTTCTTTTGATCATATACATATCTTCCACAAGAATAAATAAAATATGTGAGACGAGTGATATCTGCCTAGCCCCCAGTCAAGAGTCTCTTTACGGGTGCCAAACTCTCTTACAAGGGAGCAATGCTGTTCGAGATACATGCGGACATTTGTTGGTTAATCGGACAACAGTCAGCTGCATAGACCACCTAAACAAGAACACTAGCAGCGGCTTTCGGTACTTGCAGTTTTTAAAAGACAATGCCATCTAAGGCCCTTCACGGTATGAGTCCGCAACGGAGCGGAATGGTGGTACAGTTACCAACAAAACACCTAAAAGCAAGGCGCAGCCATTGCCTCACACCGTACTTTATGTTTTCGCTGGCACATCTCACCGTTTTCTTCGCATCCTGACTGATTCTCCTCCTCCCCCTTCTTACGATGCTTGTTGATTGTTTTTGTACCAGAGTTTTTGAAACATCTGATGGCGAACATGGATGATCCCCTTTTTGGGTGCAAAAACCATGACCCCATGGATATATCAAGGTAGACTCCTTTTAACAGAATTTCGTCAGCGTCTCTCAGCGCGTATCAAGAAAATTAATTAAAACATAAGACAAACCCTGCCTTCTATGTTATACTAGAAGAAATCGTAGTCGACAAGATGCGAGGACAATTTTAGTGGACTCGAGCCATGTTCGTGGGTCTCACGTACATACCAGTGCTAGCCATTTTGTGAAGAATAGGTGACAGCATCCAATTCTTTGACGCAGTGGCGCAGGCGATGTTTACTAAAATTCTATTTAACTCCATCTTTATGCCTATCGCTTTCTCGATTTCACATATTTTTATATTCTATCTTACACCTGGCTAGGCATGGTGGGCCAGGGCGGCAACCGTCTTATATGCCAGGCATTCCATATTGAGCAGTGCGGCCCGCGCGGCGTAGGCGCAAGCGAAAGTCTGTTTGACGGATCTACATCGGGACTGTTCCGGAATCTGCCAAACCTTTGCGGATAAAGCCTCGATGTATTTAAAGCCGTCTTCTGAGCCCAACTTCGAGTCCATGTGCAGGTGTGATTGAAGATTGGCGGGAAAACGTGGCAATTTCAAGAATAATTCAGGTTTGGGTCGAGCCTCCGGCATGACCACGCGGCTGAACCGAGCCGCAGCCCTGGCCAATTTCCAGCATGGCCTCGCGATATTCGACCACGGTATTTCCTTCTTTTTTTTTTTTTACTTCTCTTCGAAATCCAAACCAACACCCCAGCACACCCAGGCTTCTTTTTTGAGGGGCTTGTTACAAATTGAGATTTCTTAAAGTGGAGGCAAGATATTTTGGCATGGCTTTTTCCGGATCTACCCCTCCAAAACTTTGGGCCAATGGCGGGGTCCCCTCTTTACGTAAAGGGATCGGGGCCACATGGCGCGACCAAGCCGCAAGAATTGAGACCAACAACCATTTTGATACAACGGCTACTTAAGGAAAGGGAGAGATAAAAAGACCTACGAGTGGGATACCTCTCGGTGAGATAATTAAACAAAGAAGGAAATATGGAAAAATATGGAAAAATATAATGTAATGTAGTGAAGTCTAGTGTAGTGTAGTGTAGTGTAGTGTAGTGTAGTGTAGTGTAGTGTAGTGTAGTGTAGTGTAGTGTAGTGTAGTGTAATGTAATGTAATATGTTACAAACAAGATATATTGAGAAAAAAAGACTTGGTGAAAACAAGGGAAAAAAGAAATAACGATTAAAAATTCGAGTGAAAAATTTTTTTGACCGGAATATGAAAATTGTACTTGACACATGGCAATAATCAAGAGAAAAACTGGGTCTTGGAACCATTAATTTACGGAAAACCCAACCCAACATCCGGCCCCTTGTCCCCGGGCCCGGGACACATCGGCAGCACCCCGCTCTTAGCTTACACACCCGTGCACCACAGACGCGCGCCCTGCTATCTTTATAGTCCAGCGATAGCCTCGCAATACGAACCATACTTTTCTTCCTCACGCCTTGCTCCATTCTTGCAAACACGCCTCCACGCTCCCCAAACTTACTAGTCGCCGAGTCCTAAATGCTGATTTTAAAGGCAATTCCATATAACGTCCGGCGGAACGCGCTCCGGGCCGCCCGTGCCCTTGCGCCAGAACACCCATTGTACCGCACCCAGCTAACCGCCAGGAAATATACCACAACCACACAAAAAAAGACCCCCACCCCGGATGCAGACGCAAGCGCCACAGTGAATGCCGCGCAGCGTGACAACGCGGTCACTGCGCATACGGCCACATGGTTGGATGCTTTGACTGAACGTGCCAAGCAGCTCAAGGACGGAAAGATTTTGGACTCGTACAGCTACATGAATCCAAAAACAACCAAGGTTTCCGACCGCACACGCAACGAGTCATTCTCATACGTAGTACTCCCATTCAAGGACGACAAGTGGCTCTGCGACACGTACATCAATGCATTTGGCCGCTTGCGTGTAGGCCAGTTGTTCCAGGACTTAGACGCCTTGGCCGGCCGCATTGCCTACAAGCATTGTGCTCCGGCAGAGCCTGTTAACGTGACCGCTTCGGTCGACCGCATTCTTATGTTGCGCAAAGTCGACGAGATCCAGAACTACAACTTCGTTTTGGCCGGTGCCGTCTCATGGACAGGTCGCTCGTCCATGGAGATCACCGTCAATGGCTACGCGTTCGAGAACCTGGTCTCGAAGGACATCACCGAGCACGACTTGCCTTCCGAAAAAGTGTTCTTGACTGCCAATTTCACTTTTGTTGCCCGCAACCCATTGACACATAAGTCCTTTGCCATTAACCGCTTACTCCCCATCAACGAGCAGGAGTGGATTGACTACAGACGCGCAGAGTCGTACAACGCCAAGAAGAAGTTGGCGGCCAAGACAAATGCCGTTATCGAGCCAAGCGACGAAGAAACCCGTCTTGTGCATGACATGTGGAAGATGACTAAGCTGCTCGGTGCCAGCAACGAGAAGCTCAAGCTCATGGAGCAGTCCAAATTCAAGTCCACCTTGTTCATGCAGCCTCAATACAGAAACAGACACTCATACATGGTTTTTGGCGGCTACCTCTTGCGTCAGTCGTTCGAGTTGGCATACTGCACAGCTGCCGCATTCACTTCTGCAGGACCCCGGTTTGTCTCTTTGGACTCCACCACTTTCAAGGCACCAGTCCCTGTTGGGTCCGTCTTGTCCATGGAGGCGTCTGTCGCGTACACTGAGCATTTGCAGGACGATACTGACAAGGGCGAGCTGCGGTCACCTTTCGGCTTGCCCCCCACAAACAAAATCTCAAAGAACACCAACGCGTTCTTGCTGGAGCCTGGGACATTGGTCCAGGTTAAGGTGGACACCAACATCACCAACTTGGATTCCTCTGAGTCGAAGGAGTGCGGCTGTTTTATCTACTCGTTCTTTGTACCCAGAAGCTCGGCCAAGCACCCAATTCCCTCGGTAATTCCACAGACGTATTCAGAAATGATGGATTATGTTGAGGGCAGAAGAAGGGCTCAAGCCACTGCCCATTATGTGGATGCAATCTCCAACTAGAGCATATCAAGTATCACGAATACACATCAGCCGGGTTAGAGTGAACCGTAGTCTCAATGCCTCAGCATAACGATTATTTTCAATCCAAAATTTCTATTTTTCGTGAGACTGTCAAAAGCTTATGCAATATCTTTCTTCCTATACATAATTTATCTCTTGTCACTTTTGTGCATACGTTAAAGTAATTTTTTTGCTAATCACAAGCAATGAAACATCTTTGTGTTGATGTGTGGCTCCGGTATGAATAGATTTATTTCAAAAACGAATACAATAAAAAACCGGTATTCCCCTTGCAGACATATCTCTTCAAATTCACTTGAATGTGCGCAAAAAACATCTTTGAAAATACTGAAACAGTCGCGTCTCCCGTAAACCCCTTGAAGCGCGTCACAATCAAATCGGAAACTTAGAGTGTCTAAAGATGCACGCTTCGGCATTTACAGTTCTTCCTTGGTCCAGATAAACCATGATGTTTTTCCGTCAGTAAAGTTTCCATCTCACTGTACATGAAAATTTACTACGCATCTCTCTTTTTACTAGCCTACTCTTCGAAGCAAACACGCAATCCTCGCTCACAAAGAAGAAATTGTGCCATGTGTATGTGTATGTGTATGTATATAATACCTTAATGTTATTTATTATACTGTATATATTAGCCACAAAACGAAGGCTTCCGATGCAAATTAAGGTTGGGATCCGAAACGGAATCCATGCAGGTTCCACGGCACGTCTAGTCACTGTCGTCGAGGATTTGGGCCTTGTCGGCGGCGTGATCAACGTTCTGATGACGAGAAGAGTTTTGAAGACTAGCCTTCCGTGTGAACTCTACGAGCTTGACCCCATCATCCCGTTGTCCAGACGCGTCCGTGTTTTTGAACGTAAGTTCTGAATATACTGAATTTCGGGCCAATATATTATCGTTCGGATACGCCTCGCTCTTTTGTGCATCTTCATCCCTAGAAAAGAATGTGTTCGTTTCAGGCGAGGGCAAGAGAGTGCCCTCGACACTAGAGGTTTCGCGTTCATGGTTAGGGTTGTTAGGTTCTCGCAAGCTGGATGCTTCGGAATCATGGCCAAGAAATTTGGATAGCAAATTGCAGTCTGAGGATTCAGGTGTCTCTGAGAGGTGACTGTCCTCTTCCAGGATATGGTTAAGGTCTTGTGGTCCCTGTGAAGCGCTGTCCGCAACATAGTTCTTCGCTGCCAACTCATTGCGGGTAATTATGTTTCCGTCACTATCCAATCTCTGGATGTTGGTTGAGCTAACAATGTGTAACGGATCATCTATATCAGTGTTTATGGGGTTGAAGCCGCCGAGTGACAGCTTGGAGTTGTTCACATAACTATCATCAACTAATTTCACTGAAAAAAGCTGATCGGTCGCAACCGTACTCAGGGACAAGACGGAGGCATGTCTCTCCTGCAAGAGTTTCTTTCTCATTATGGCAGAGTCGCTGGTGCCGTTGGCACGCCACGACATGATTGGCTTCTCCTGGGCATCCTGGAAAATGTCGTTGTCCGATTCCACATGGGTGACACTGGAAAGCACAGATCTGTTATCATCGTCAAGTTTTAATGCATTGAGAGCACTCAACTGAACGGCTGTCTCTTTATAATCATCATTGCTATTAATCTGACCAAACCCAGGCCCTGTGATTTCGTCGGTGTCGGTTCCAGAGCTTTCATCGTCGACAGCTTTTTTCCGGCAGCAACAACAGAAAACAAGAAGGAGAAGTCCAACAAGTACCGCCAAAAGCGGGAGCCCGATGGCTAAGCCTAAAACAAGCTTGTTGTGAGAGTCGTCGGATTTGCTCAGTGAGGACACTGCCAGCGAAGACGCGGAGGCACTCACCGAAGGTGCAATAGAAGTAGTCAGAAGTGACGAAGCAGAAGTCGAGGCCGAGCTCGTAGCTGAGCTGGAGCTCAGTGTCAAGACCGCATCCACACCCATAACCTTGAAAGAAATCAGGCCGTCTCCAAAGTCAGAGCTCGCATAGATTGTGATATCGACTTCGTCTAAATCCTCCGGACTTGCGCCTTGAAGGGTCAAATTTGTACTGGTGTACAGGAGCCATGATCCATTTGTGATCAGAACGGTTATGTCGGTTTCGTCATATTCGGTGAAGTAAGAGCGCAACAACTGGTGTTCAAAGTACTCACCGCGAGTGGCGTTGACGTCGGCAAGTGAATCGACGGTGAACACGGAGTCGATAGCATCAAAGGTGTATGACAATGATACCGAGTCACCGTAGATGTCCAGTACATTGATGGTAAAGTTTTGCACCAGCAGTGCGTTGGGAAAGGTGCCGCTCAAGATATACGAGTCGTTATCGAACAGCACGTAACCAGGCATACCAACCGCTTCGACGTCCAGAATATTGGCGCGCGTGATGAGTTCGTCATCCAAGTACACGGCGGTGAGCACGGGCACGGTGTACTCGAAATCGGCGCCGATAGTACCATTAATTTTTGTGGTTTCATTGAGCGATGTGCCCAACAGGTGGGTGCCGACAATGAGCTTGAAGACACCCTCTGCGCCCGCGTGGCCAGTGTAGTCTGAGGCGATGAAGCTGAAGGAGTACTCGATCGAGGGCGCAATTCCGGAGACCATGTACGGCACCAGGCCGCTGAAGGTGAGCAGATCTGCATCGAAAGACACCCAGCTCGGGAGAGAGGTACGGTCTTCAGAGAGACCATAGTACGCGATGATGGGCCGCGACGCGTTGTCGTTGAGGCGAAAGACGGACTCCGAAAACTGGAGCTCGAAGTCCTCGCCCTCAGTCACAACGAGGCCATCAACGCCGTTCGTATATCCGTACTGAGCAATTTGTGTGAGCATGACGTCTGCGCTGGAGAGGGAGAGACCGGAGCTGTTAGAAACGATCATTGAGTACTCGGCGGTGTAGTTGGAGCCATCTGCCGAGTCCACGCCGGTGAGCGCAATGTCGAATGTATCGAGATCGGCGTCGGCGGGGGTGCCCAGAAATATGCGCGACAGCAGATCGAACAGGAGCCAGTTGGGGAGCCCGGAGACGCTGTATGCGATGCTGCCGCCGGCGCTGGACTTGTATGTGGAGCTGGCTAATGTGAACAGGTACGCCTCGCCCACACGCGCCACGTCGGGAAGCTGTTCGCTCATGGGCCAGCCCACGTAAACGGCGGCAGCGTACGCTGCTATAAGAGGCCACCTCATGAACATTGGCAATGTGTTATGGGGCAGTGTTTGTTCAAAATTAATGAAGGAGGGGGTGGGGGGAATGGGGAGGGTGTTTTCGAACTCAGTGCTGATTGGATGTCAGTGCTGGTTAGAAGGCAATGGACAAGAAGTGTTATTTTTGTTCTTTTTTCTTCTTTGTTGTCGGCCTTTTTTTGGTTCGGCGGTGGTGCTTGTAAAGAGAGTGGTATCTGACAGTCACCCCAAGCAAACAATAGATGCGGTTCGGTGAAACGTGTACGGAAGACAGGTGGGAGCAGTTGGCACAGGTGATGATGGATCTAGTGACAGGTTCGATGACAGGCAGCAAAGAAGAAGAAGAGGCTTTCGGAGAAGGGGGAAGGTGGTTTCAGGTTGAAGAAAACAAAGCAGGCCGCGAACATACCGCGATGGCACTGCAGGGTTACCAATTAGGGTAACAATTATGCGTTTTTTGGATGAGTGGAGAGGGGGGGTCTTTAGAGCCAGAGACAGGTGTACGCTGTTTAGACATGCGCATCGCGCCCGTGTTTTAGGGCTCCGTGTTTTGGGATTTCGCGTTTTGGAACCGCGTCACCATAACAAGCGTGCACATAGCGCCCGGTAGTTTGACGCGGGCAGGCTGGCACTGAATTGGCGGGCTACGGTCCACTGCAGGTATTTTTTTTTTCATTGTTGCCCGAGATGAATCTAGGTAGGTTCAAACTTATGGTGTTTGATTTTGGTGTTCCCTTCTCCACATGATATCACTTTATTTTGTTTTTGTATTTGTTTGTTTGTTTGTTTTTGCCTCGTTTTGATTTTGATTTTTATTTTTATTTTGATTTTGATTTTTAGTTTTATTTTTATTTTTATTTTTATTTTTATTTTTATTTTTTTGGACGCTACCTCTTTCTTTGTGTGATTTTTAATGTTGATGTATGGCCTTGAAGCTCCTTGAATTTTTTTTCTGTTGCTGTGGTGCTTCGTGGCACTCTGTTTTTTTTTTTCTGTTGCTTCTTGTTTGTTATTTTTTGTTTGTTTGCGGGTCCGCGATTGGCAATATGGCCCTGCTTTCAAGATTAGCGACTATATTTGGACAGAGCCTGCCACAGAGAAACGCGTACGCCGCACAGGCCCGCGTAAATCTCTAAAAGTCGTTCTCACAGTGATGCATTTGGGCCCATGCCGCCGGGCCCTGGGGATCATTGGCCCACTCCCTGCGACTTACAAACGTGTTCTCTTCGTAAACTGCTTCCGTTGATATTTTTTCTCCTCTATATTGTTAACGCTTCTCTCTTTTTTTTTTTTCTTTTTTCCTTTTTTTTTTCGTCTTTTCTTCTTTCTTTCTTGCTTCTTTCGAATTTGATTTCCTCAACACATTCTCCGCGTGGATTCTTTGTATTCTTCGTTGCGTTGTTCTTTGTTTCTCTGCTTCGATTGTTTCATTGCCTCATTTAACCAATATTTTCTTCACTCACAGGTGTTCGCGAATATACGATGCCAGTTCCCGCGCCAGTGTTTGGGTGAGCGGGTAGAGCACGCGTGTCCAGGCACGCTAATCGTATTGCGGGCCTGGGGCTCGCGGTTAAAACACTTGCAGCATGCGGCACCAGTGCCATCAGTCGGCGCGCGCGACTGGGGCAATTTCCAGTAGAGACGAATGGCAACGAGTTGCGTTAACTTCACTGCCTACGTGTCTTTTTTTTTTTTTGTTGGCGTCGCTCGGCTTTCCTCATAGCACACCTGTTCAAAATGTAAATAGTGCCTCGTCGGGGGAGGGGGAGAAGCGTCTGCGCTTCCTTCTCTCACCTCACAGTGCGCGAGGCTCGATGCGAAACAGCGAAGCATTCAACTTAAGCTAGATGTAGCGCCAGCGGCAAAACCGCCCTGGGCTCCGGGGCCAACAACCCTAGCTCTCAGGCCAACAACCCTAGCTCTCAGGCCAACGAGCACCAATGGCACTTGCCACGTGCATGCATAGCAGCTCTCAAAACACACTCAGGCCCGTGTCGGGGCCACCACCTCCTCCGCCGCTACCAGGCCTGCCTACACCCGCCCATCTAGGCGCGTAGTATATCGCCCCCACGCCAAGGTAGCCAAACACCAAGCCAACGAGCTTTTCCGCGAGCGAGTGGAAGTACATGTTTGTCATAAGCAACATGAACCACCACAATGCAAGCAAGAGCACGGCCGGCCCCTGGGGCGCACGGGCCAACAACCGGAACACGCGGGGCCCGAGCGCCGTGTCGTGCTCCTGGATAAACCCACGCACGCTCGCGGCAAGCCGCCGCCAGCCCGTCCAAAACACACGGATCTCGTGGAAGATGTAGAGCGACGCGTGCACCAAGAGAAACACGTGCCCCAGCGGGTCGTGGCCGCCTTCCCAGGAGCCGCGCAAGCGACGACAGCTGCGCGACGACACCGCTACGCTCTCGTAGACGTCGCCCACCGCATAGAAGCCGTGGCCCAACGTGCCGTCGACGGAACGGAGCGACGCCATCCGTTGCGCCGGAATCTGCGCACACCGGCCGCCGGTCAGCAAAAACACGCGGTCCATGACCGGGAACCCGAAGCACCACTGCGTGAAAAGAACCCACCAGAACGTAGCCGCGATCCACCGGAGAATCGCTCCCGCCACTACCCGTCTTCGCTGACCTTGCGGGCGTGTGGGCACAACAAACATATAGAAGACTGCGAGAGCCCCCGTGGTCCACGCCCAGCCCTTCTTCACAAACCATTGGTTCAAGATGTTGCCCTTGTTGTTATAGTAGTTGAAGATTTCCTCGTGCTGTGAGCACACATGGAGAAGCTTGCCCACGAAGAAATTGGCGGCAAACGATAGATCAAATGCCGCCTCAGCGAGAGAGATGCCGTATCTATGAAGCGGCCGGATCGCGCAGGCCACCACGCGTGCATGGCGCTCATAGACGCTGGTGAGCTCGGCCTCTTTGCGAGGTATGCTGTCACTTTGATCCATTGTTTTTTGGGTCTATATGGTAATTTTCCTCCAAGTTTTTTTTTTTGTTCTATGGGGGAGGCGGGTGAGAAATGAGGCAAACTATGGTGAAGGTTGGTGGGGTAGACTGGCGTACAAGTGCGCGCGCTCGGGGCACGAGAGATGGGCTGCTCTTAGTATAAGAGTATATATTATACAGAGAGAGAGAGAGCAGGCGAGTTTGCGGTGAGTAAGAAAAAGGCTATTGAGTGCACGCTGCTTAGAAAGCGGGTGAACCTGAATCTTTTTCTTGATTTTTGATTCTTGATTTTTGATTTTTGATTTTTGATTTTTTGTGTCTCTTTGGACGGAGACATTTTGTAGATTTATACGGCAGAATTAAAATTTCGCATTGATGGATATAAATCAATGAATATACACAAGGATTACTTCCACATCGAAATATATTGATGGATGTATAATAATTATGGTGTGCCCCGTTTAATACATCTAAGTTGGATATCGACCGATTCGTCGTGTATAACTATGCTTGCTTACCAGAACATTAAGGTGGAGTTGAATTTTGCTTCTGTGTGCCCAATTTAATCCAATCCTGAGCCATACAAATACATTTTATCTGGTGAAATATCAAATACCCACGACAATAAAAGTAGCGCCCCGGTTACTCGGGTGCTCTTCTTGATGCAACTAAAACCACAGAACATTTGCATCTACTAAAGCTCGCTCATACTTGAATACTGGTTTCTCTTATGTATTAGCGCAGGCGCCCTCATCTTTCTACGGCTGTGAGGATTCATATCGCCTTTTGTCGGAAGAGATATTCCTACTCAACCAAGAAGACACTAATTTTGCTTCGGGTTGCCCGTTTCAATACACTTGGGGGATACAAATGCCTTGACTGGCTCTGTGCCCTCTAATGAGGCCATTGCATTATACCGTGGACGGCCTTGAAATTTCCCTGGGACAAGAATGATATGAGCTTGGAGCTGCCTTTGCCGTATTCGTTTCTTCTTAGCCCCAGTAACGCCATACTGGGTCCCACTTCGTCGCATATAGGGGCTTGCATATGTTTATAATTGATATATATATATATATCGACTCGAATTGCTCCATAATGCAATCCAATCAATCATCCGTGTGCCGGCTTGCCCTGTCTTCGACAGTGCTGTCTTTGACAGGGTTCCCTTTCCTCCTTCCGCAAGTGCTGCAAAAATCACATCCATGTTTTGTATAATCAAATACATCTACATCTGGAGTTTGTCCACATGTCACGCAAGCCTCTTCCCCACGTACGCTCCGGCTGTGCGGATCTACACTCAGCCTAACGTCTATCCAGGCAAAGAGACACGTCCTGCTTTCGCACCATTGTCGCTTACATGGCCCGAGCCGCACTTCCCACTGTCGCTAAACACACTGGCACGGGCAAATCGGAGATAGGATGTGGAAATTCTCATCGAGACAATGGGCCGCAGTGAGGGCAGCAGGTGGTATATGCAGCATCGAGTATCTTTAGAGCCGGCTCAGACCAGAGTGCCGGTGCCGTTGGAATCGACGTGTGCCTCCTTCACAGCAGCGGCACGGTCCGCATCCTGGCCTTGCAGGGTGCCGTTCTGGGCCAGCGTGGCCGCGGCACCCACATCTGGGTGCTGCCACTTGTTGACCATATCGTTCATCAATGAGTTCATAAAGTCTGGGTTGACGATGTCTCTGCGGAAGCTCTCCTTCTGTAGGAGTGTGAGCACATGGAGGCAGTTCGGGTAGACCAAATACCTGGCGTACTTGGCATCCTGCCAGTAGGTTAAGTACTTGAGGTACGCCAAGAATGCCGCGTCAGAGAAGTACCCGTTCTGGGCGAGGAAATTCACATACTGGATATTTGCAAGCGACTGCACGAACTCCAACTCGACTTCCCACCGGCTGGGAAGCTCGTCCATGGTATTCTGCGGCGCGCAATGTGCTGTGGGTTGTCGGGCGGGTGCTGGGTGCTGGGTGCTGGGTGCTGGGTGCTGTTTGATGTCACCGGTTGGCTCGATATGAAAGGCGTATTTGGGCGCTGGGACCAGCTTGGGGGTTTGGGGCCGATGATTATTTGTCTGGGGCCTGGCAACGAAAGTGCGCGGCCCGGGCCGCGCACTCAGGTCTGTGTATCCTTCGGGGATCCCGTTCAGTATGCCCCTGCTTTGTTTCTTTGGCCTTTTTTTGGGGAGGTTTCGAGGATTTTGTTTCGGGATGTTGTTTCCGGGCTCGGGAATTTTCCTCTTTTTCTTTTTTTTTTTTTTTTTAATTTTTTTTTTTTTTTTTTTTTTGTTTTTTTTTTGGGGGTTT
>JAKTYP010000086.1:0-97708 GCA_030561945.1 Metschnikowia krissii
TTTTGGTCTGCCCCCCCCACAAACCCCCCCCAAAAAAAAAACAAAAAAAAAAAAAAAAAAAAAAAAAAAAACGAAGCTCCATCGAGAACATGCGTTAGAGACACACGCAGGTTTTTCGTTGAGCAGCACAGCCGGTGCTTGGGGGTTTCCTAGCCGGCACGCTATCACCAAATAGCGGTGGCCGTGTAGAACAGACGGCGGTCTCACCGATATGGGCCGAGCTGCGCGGACCGGTTGGCTCTGTGCATATCTCAGCGCCACGCCTCCTCCGGGCCCTTCTCCTTTCGCCAGTGAAAACGTGCTTTTCATTTTCTCTCACTCCATTGAATTCCAATTCCATTCGTTCTTTTCTTTTCCCTTCTTTTCATATGCACCTTCTTTTCATATGGACCTTCTCCTTCTTCTCGTCTCTCTTCTTCACCTCTTCTTTTCTTCTCCATCTCTTCTTTTTCTTTTTTTTTTCTTCTTTCTTTCTCCGCTTTTGCTCACTTCCCCATTCTCTCCTCCGTATATCTGGCCCGAGCCACTGCCCGCGACGCGGCGCCATAGTAAGTTCCATCCACCCTCTCACGCTCTCTCTCTCGCGCTTCTTATCACTCTTTCGCCCCGCTTCCCTAACCTACCCAACCCAACTCCGGGCCCGTTAGGTCCATCCCGCGCGGCCCTAAACCATGACCAGGCACAAAAAAAAAAAAAAAAAAAAAACTTTCCGGGCTCCCCCAAAAAACCCCCCGCTCCCAATCCCCTTAACCCCCCCAAAAAAAAAAAAAAAAAAAAAAAAAAAAAAAAACAAAAAAAAAAAAAAAAAAAAAAAAAAAAAAAAAACTATCCGGAGTCCTCATCAAAACACCTCGTTCCCATTCCTCTTACCTCTCGTACCAAAAACAAGTAAAGGCAAAGCAAAGCAAAGCCAAAAAAAAATAAAAATAAAAATAAAAAAACAAAGCAAGACAACGCAAAACAAAACAACGCAAAACAAAACAAAACAAAAAACAAAAAACAAAATTGAAAACACACCCTAGAAAACAAGCACCGGCCATTCTTCTCCACCCTGCTGTCGTTCCCTCCCTTTTCCTCTCTCGTCCTCCGTCCGGCCCCATTATGAGCTCCATCTTGACTACGCGCCAATCGCTGGAGCTCCACAAGGCAATCGCACAGTACCTCGCGCCGCTATTGCACACCGACTCAAAAACACTCGATGCCGTATGCCAGGCCTTGCAAGCGGCACCCACAGACGCGCCCATGGCACACTACCTCGAGAAAAAATGGCTGACGGTGTTACGGCTCCAGAAACGGATCCTCGACTTAGAGAACGAAGTTGCCAGCTACAAGCTGCTCATCGAAACTGCCAACCTGGTTCCCAATGGCTCACTCCTTGTGTCCCGCGACAAACTCAACTGGCTCCCGGGCGCCGTCAAGGCATGCTACCCGACGCAGAGCGCGCAGATCGTTAACGCCGTCGCCGTGCACCCGCGGTTTCCGGTCTTGGTTGCCGGCTGTGCCGACGGCACCATGCTTGTGTGGGACTTGGCCGCCGACGATGTGCTGCTTCCGCTTCGCCTGTGGAACGCCCACACGCGCAGCTTGCATGGCCTCCGATGGTCCGACGCTCCTGTCGACTTATCCAGCGCCGCCCCGACATACGTGCTTGCGTCATGCTCCTCAGACCTCACCATCAAAATCTGGCTGGGCGATGCATTCGCTCATATGCGCACGCTCACCGGCCACGAACACACCGTGTCTAGCGTGGCGTTCTCGCCATCGAACCCGCTATTCCTCTACTCCGTGTCCCGCGACAAGGCTGTCCGCATCTGGGACTTAGCCTCGGGCCACTGCGTCTCGTCATTCATCGGCCACAGCGACTGGGTCCGTGACCTCGACGTCGCTGCTGTCAACTCTCGCCTCCTGCTTGCCGCGGCTCATAAGTCCGCCGCGTTGGGCGACTTCATCCTTACTTGCTCCAACGACCAGTCTGTCCGGCTCTCTCACCAACTGGGCACTGGTCTATCCATGCTTTTGGGCCATGCCCATGTCGTGGAGACAGCACGTTTCTTGCCCATGCTCGCCAACATGTACATCGACAAATACCTCTTGCTGAATATGGAGCGCTTTCCGTATCTTCTGGACGCAATCGTCGAAAACCCCGTATACGCGGACTCTTTGGGATTTAAGTACTGTGTTTCCGCAGGCAGAGACAATGTGCTCAAGCTCTGGCTCTTGCCCCCTCCCTTACTTCTACCTCATCGCGCCCCGCTGCCTTCAGTACAAAACAACTCTCAAGGATGGCACATCCTCGATCTTTTGGGCCACCAGCTGTGGGTCAAGTCCGTCGAAACTCATCCCAATGGCAGGTTCATTATTTCTGGTGCCGACGACAAGCTGATCCGCATATGGGACCTTGCCACCCTCATGGAACAGGGCCGCGTCGCTTGTGTCAAGACACTCTCAGCACATGAGGGGTTTGTCAATGCCGTGCATTTCGCCCGCTTTGAAATCAGTGGTTCGGCTAACACACGCGACGATCGCTTGAAGCTCATTGAGAAGTCCATGCGCTGTCTCTTTGTTAGTGCCGGCACAGACAACACGGTGCGTTTGTGGCAATAGTTTGGACTTGGCTTTTTCTCTTCGCTTTGGGTCCTCTACACACCATGCTTTCCCACAAGCACGTTTGCACGTAGCTACGCCAACATAGGCTCCCAAAACTCATCTTGCATTCTTAATACATTGTAATAGAACATGTTACAAGATCCTCGCCCACTTTTTTGTTCTCACATACAAAGGATTAAAAGAAAAACAAATCAGCGAGGTTGTAATAAAATATGTAATTCCAGCTAAATTCAAACGACATACCAACATCACCTAATCATGAGCAGCTTATTTCTTCTCGATGAGCTCAGGTGCGCGCTGTGCCCATTCGGTCCACGAACCGTCATAAACACGCACAGGAATGTCGAAGGAAATCTTGCGAATGGCCATCTGAAGAATCACCGCCGTCACACCCGAGCCACACATGACAATGACGCCTTCCTTCAGCAAGGGCTGCGTCAAATCGAGGTCGAAATCTGTTTGAAAGAGCTGGATTAACTCGTCCCGCAGCTTGTAATGGCCTTCTGCATCCAAGACTTTGGGGAACGGAAGAGACATTGCGCCGGGAACATGACCAGATGACAAGTCCTTCCTGGGCTCAGGATCCTCGCCAGTGAAACGTGCATTTGCTCTTGCATCGAAAACATAGTACTTCTTTGACAATTCTCCATTGATTACTAGGCTCTTGAGCTCCTCAAACTCAATGACTTGAGTTTGATACTGGACGGAAAACAATTCCCGGGGAAGCCCTTCGTATGTACTCAACAGCTGATATTTTTGCGAGGCTTCTCCGTTTAACTTCTGCGTATCGACATGAAATTCGCGCTTATATTGCATATAGTGATCAATCAAATAGACATTCTCATGGCCGTATAATGAGAATGTCCAAGCAGCACGCGGACCAGAGAATATTCCGGACCGATCGTAAATAAGAACATGGTCCGACTTGCAGATACCCAACTGCGCCATTGCAGAGTTGAATACAGCTTGCGGTGGCAACATGTGAGGATAGGGACTTTCTGTGTTGGTCACCTTGTCTAGGTCAAAGAAAACTGACCCAGGGATCCGGTCCTCATTTTCAAACTGATCCTTGCAATTGTTAGGCGAGTTTGGCATATACCAAGTTGCATCCACAGGCACAACGCGGGCAGAACCGGAGAGAAGTTTCGCCGCTGTACTTGGCGAGACGAGCTTAGCTAAAGGGGTTGTTTTCCGAGTCATTGTTGAACGATTCAATGGGGTTTAATGTGTTGAGGAATGTCAGCCCTGTCGCACAAAGTTATATAGACCAAACTTTGATGCACGTGACTTGTGATATCCACTAAAGCCTAGCCAGATAAATTTGGCTTTGTAATCAATTCACACGGCCAACAGAGATTTTTTTGAGGGTACTGCCACATAGTGATCCTTCTGCTAGTATATACATTTCAACATTTGCTAACATGTGAGTTCAGGGAATGGACATTCTGATAACCCCAGTCTTGGACGAAGGGCCCGCTTAAACATCGAAAAATGTCCACTTTCAAGGATTTTCTGAAAATGTAAGCATGATTTTTCAGCTAAGGAAAATAAAGTTTGGTATTCAGGGTGCATGAGAATGTTTGAGCAAATATATATATATTTCGTGATTTACCAAGGGACATCAAATTCACATGACCGAAATGAGACACCCATTAACAGTGCTATCAGAAATGATACGGCTGTTGTTTGGATTCGTTTAAGTTTTTTTTTTCTTCTTTTAATGACCCTTTCAATATCACAGCTCTGCAACCAGTCGTGTTGCAATGAAACGCGAGGAGGTGGCGCGAGAGCTAAATAATTATACTGCGAATATCGTACCGGAAAGTCATCCTTATTTTAAAGCAGGTCTCATGCAGTTGGTGTCTTTTTCTTAATTAAAACTTTATCAGCGTGGTAACATCTATTCTAATAATTGATTTTTGCCGTATGCCGATATTTTAGGACCAAGTATATGATGTCCTCTGAGTCATGTTGGAGAAGCTATTTTCTCTTATCATCTTCATCGAGCTTAAAACGAAGCCCAGCAGAACGGAAACACATACAGAAATGTAGACTATTTGAGAATGTCCCATTTCTCGCAAAACTAACTTCTCACACCATATTGCCAAAGAAAGACCGCGAGGCAATAACAGATATATATCTGACCCAAACTCGAAGAAGAAGAAGAAAGCGACTTTATTACTCAATCGTATCTAACTCACAATCGACCGGGTAACACATAAAATCTGTGCAAACAACGGGTTTTTCCTAAGCGTCATTCTCACAAGCTGCTGGTATCTGTCTTCATAAACTCCCGAAGAGCCATGGTCGCATAGCTGCTGACACCCAAGCGCATGCGCAAGATGACAGCGGTCTTTGGGGCGTCTGGTCCCGCACTTTCAGCAACCCTGGCAAGCGTCTTGCCCTCATTCTTTGCGGTCAAGAGTTCGAGATCGGTACGCACCAAGGAGTCAGTTTCGTCGTTGTACTTCACAATATCGTAGGTGACGTTGCTCGCACGTCCCATGAGAGGTCTGTAGGAGCCTGCGAGAGAGAACTCCTTAACGCGTCGGGCCATCTTGTGTGGATCTAGTCCGTCTTTGGCCATGACTTTCTCGTAGACCTCCATGAGCTGCGGATTGGTAGGGTAGACAACGTCATAGCCGGGCGAAGGAAGCACGACATCGTAGATGGAGTACTTACCCGAGGCCACGTCGGCCTCTGAAAGGGCCCTGGCCTTTGGGGTAAGGTTTCCCGCCACATCCTCAGCAAACTCCACGCCATCGACAATTTCTGTCACCACCTTATTTTCCACCGACCTGTCCTCGACCATGACCAAATCGCCTGGCTGGACAGTGAGCCCAAAGAGCTCGATCCGCTTGGACGCAACAAGGTTCCAAATGTACGACTGGTACGCATGCACGTAGATGAGCCGTAAGTTGCGGGGGATCTGCATGAGCGCACGGAAGTAAGAGTTCGGCGAGTAGCCGTCGGCGCCGCGCGTCTCTTTGGCCAAGAGGTTGAGAATGGCCAGCTCCGCGGTGCACCTACGCGGAATGGCCTTGGACGCCTGTACAGCATCGCCTGTGGAGGCCCAGATGCGGCGGGCTTCGACGGAGTCTGGCACGACGCGATCCTGCTCGGCCAAGATAAGCTCTGCGGCGCCTTTCCAGTCGTCCTTGAGGAGGTAGATTCCTAAGACGTGTGTCGAGATGGAAAAGGTGCCAAACCTCTGTAATCCATAATAGTTGATAAAGCCGTGCTGCAGGAGAGAGTCGAAGGAGGCCTGGATCAACGGCGCAAGTGCGGCGCCGGGGTCACGCGGACGCACATCCTTGATGGCGATAATGAACTCGTTTCCCTGGAGATCACCCAAGTCCAAGGGCTTGGACTCGTAGCTGAAGCTGCCCAAGACTGAGCCTCGCAAGCCATTGTTGAGCGCAGTGACACGCGCCACCTTCCCGTTGTGGATGCTAAATCTCTGGCAAGTTACACCCCTGCGATCTTTGGTGCCGCAATACTTGACGCTTTTGTTCGGCACGCGCAAGAACTTGGTAATGAGCGACGCCACCTCCATCGTCTCGCGATTTTCCTTGTACACGGTGAAGTGCAAGTACGGCTTGTACGGCCCCAACCCGTAGTTCACCACGCCGGCCTCATCCACATGGTTGTTGTTGTTCTGCCGGCGCACAGGAGCACCCTTCTTGGCGAGCGCTATGCGGAACGTGTTCGTTGGCGACGTGATAGTCTCCAACTTGCCTCCGAACGCCTGTCGAATCAACTGGTGCAACTGTGTGCGCTGCGCCTTGTCGCCAAACGTGCTCGTGGTCTCCATATTCCCGCCGCTCCCAAAAAGTGCCTCAATCTGCTCGAGCTCCTCCGCCGAAACATACTCTACAAGGCGCCCACGGTCTTCGTCTGAAAGCGTGTACTTGGACACGCCAGGCTGCTCACCGCTGGCCGCGTTTCCAGCGTCCTGTTTCTGCTGCTGCTCAGCCTTGGCCGCCTGCAAGTCCTCACCACTAAGATTCTGAAGTCCTGCCCGCTCACTCTGTCTCTTCTCAAGGCGCCGGTCTTTTTTCAGTGTTCCCATCTCCACGCCCATATCGGTAAGATGCACGACCTCGCCACCCATGTCGATCTCAAAGACTTGGAAGTCTGAGTACCGCTGCTTGATCGTGCCATAGAATCCGCCGC
Source organism: Metschnikowia krissii (assembly GCA_030561945.1). Lineage (NCBI taxonomy): Eukaryota > Fungi > Ascomycota > Pichiomycetes > Serinales > Metschnikowiaceae > Metschnikowia > Metschnikowia krissii. The sequence continues at coordinate 6,784 of JAKTYP010000086.1, forward strand.
CGTGTTTATAACCCTCGTTGATGAACTGTGTGATTCCCACGTCAGATTCCGCAACCAGTTTCAGGCTTTCGGGGTGGCACCTCTTGGGCGCGGGCGCCGCCACGGCGACCTCGCCCGCAGCTCTTTTCGCTGTGTTTTCCATTGAGACTGGCCGGATGACGTTGCTGAATGCTTTTTTGATGCGTGCTAGTCAGCGTGTGCTCATGAGCGTGTGCACTTTCTTTGGCTTTTCACGACCCTAGGCGAAGAGTGCATTTTTTCGGCTGGCATATGGCATGAGATGCGCCGCGCGCGCATTCTTGTGCGTTGAAGCGAAAGGCGTGCATTTTGAGTTGATGGTCACTTTTCTACCATAAAGTTTGGTCGGGCTCACGCGTTGCTTCAACGTGCTCCATACGTTTCCATCATTCGGGGTAGAAAAAAACAGCGGCAAATAAGGCTCTACACATGGCCTGGGGATAATAGTGTCATAAATGAAACAGCCGAATGATCAACAGTACCAAGATTCCTGAGTCCATTGCTGCAAACCATCCAAAGTTAATATTTGTGTCTCGCGACTCGCCAATGTATACGGGGTGTAAAAGAATCGAAGACCCGATCTCTTTGGTTTCGAGCTTCGCTTATCTATCTTTCTTTCTTTACTCGGTCTATTTGTGACTCTGGCGTCTTGTTCTATTCTTCTCGACTTTTTTTCCAGCGTATGCGTTTATATGTACAGAGTGTCCTGGTACACGTATTATCCTCACAAGAAATTAACATTCACACCAACACCCTCGTTTTTTTTTTCATCTATCTTGGCTCCTCAAGAGAAAAAAAAGCACCCCATTTCTCTTTAAGAATTCTGGTGGTGTTCTTAACATACCAAAACAATCAAAATAAATAATGAGTGCAAATTAAAAAAAAATTAAACCTGAACTTAATCTCGCCTCACCGGGCGACCTTCGCACCATGCCCCAAGGTCGCATTTTTTCCGGCGTGCGACAGTCGCCGATTGGGTGCAAAAAACACCCACTTGCTAATCTTGTTGCTATGTTCAAAGCTGCCATGAGAGGCTCCGAAGAAGACTGGTGGTTCAAGTTCCAGACAGAAAAACCTGGAAGCTCCCAGAGCCACGGCCCAGGTGAAAACCGTAATGACGACCAGAGCAAGCGTACCATAGTCAAGCGGTTTCTATACTCACTGGTGTACAAAGTAAAGGAGCGTGTCGAACCACCTCGCAACCTCTCGGTGAACACGTTAAAGGCTTCGGCGCCTGTATCTGGATCTGTTCTGAAGCAGCTGGATCAGGCGCTACTGATATCTCGATCTCAGTTCACAAAGTCTCTCCGGTCATGTGCCTCCTCAGCCCGATATTCTCTTTGGGAACGGCCGCCCGCAAGTGCCCCCAGCCGCCGCATCTTATGTGTGACCGGCTTGCCTGTAACCACCAGCATGGCCACAACCGTGTCACTTGTGTGTGGTGGCGGCTTAGAGAAGGTAGTGTTCCATGATGGCCATACCCCAACTGTCGAGATACATTTTCTTCGTCCCGAATGCGCAACCAAATTCCATGAGTACAGTGAGCAGCTTCCGCCCATTTCTATAAATGGTCACCCTCTCCAAGTGACGTGGGCTCGGCCCACCCGCGGGCTTGTTTCTGGACACGCCCCGCTTGCTCCCTATGTGGCAGAGGAGGTTGAGGGCTACCGTGCCTCCCGTATTATTGTATTGACGCGGCCCGTGGAGAAGAAACTGCCTCCTACAGCGACTTCCCGGGGATACCCGGACCCTCGAGACAACTATTCGTCTGATCTAAACATCGAGAAGGTCAAGTGGGACTTTGTGCAGTTTGGCGGCATTGTAGAGGTCACGCCCATGATCCTGTCCAAGCTCAGTATAAGCATTCAGTACACAGACATCCGCAGTGCCATTTTGGCAATGCATACCTTGTCCCAGAAGAGCTCGTTGCTTTATTCAAAGTACAGTCAGTGGTCTGCCAAGTATGTGCGTGATGTGACCAACCGCCCGTGTTTTACTGTTTGAAAGCTTATTTTTCTCTCTCTGTTTTCCTTGATTCGATAGTTATGGCTTACTGCCGTACTTTATCTGATCAAAAGTGGGGGAAAATTCTCTGGATAATACTTTTCATTGATTGTACCAGCTCCCAACTCTGGCATAGGATCCCCCTAAGTTTTTCCCCCTTGACTCATCTGCAAGCACAGAGACAACATCCCTAGTTTGTAATGATGCCCATACTTATAAACCTTTTCATGCATTTATTGATTTGTTTTGTAGCACACTGCGCTTACCGTCTAGCAGATCTGGCGAGTGAGAAATTTCCACAAAGATGAAACAAATTAAGCTAAAGCTACCTAGTTTTATTTCAACGTCAATTATTACTTGTTTTGAAAGGAGGTATACGTCTTTGTTACTGGGCACATCTTATGAGATTAACAAGATTGCGTGCGTTTGTAAGTTTACTTTTATATTCAATAACAAGAAATACAGGGGGGGGTTAAAATGATTTAATGAATGATGTTAAAGATGCCTTTGATGTCGAATATATGTCGTAAGACTTTCCAATATTTTTAATAAGTTGGACATCACTTGACATAATAGTTTCCCTTGAGTAATCTGGGTAGTTCATACATAAAACAAATATTTAAACTTTTGTAGGAAAAATTCATGAATCTTATTTCTGGCTTTGCACTTTATGCATTTTAAGACTAAATGTTTTTTGTTGAGTGTTACAAAACCAGTCATGTATATTCCCAACCTGTATTTAATAGCTCTTCATCCGAAAAGGTACGAATCTTGAAAATGAGAGATTGATCAGCATCTCTATGGCACGTGACACAAGCTTCGCTGCTTTTTCCTAAAATAGCAATTACGTAAATAACACGGCTATATTGCACACGGATTTCGTCATAAAATATCAATATATTACACTATGCGGAAATAAACTAGATTTCCCCAGTATCATATATTCTTGAGTATGAAATCAAAAACTTCCTCCACTTGCTCTTGAATATATATCATGATCTGTGGTATATTTGTCTTTCGTGTCACATCGCCAACTTTCGGCATTACACTTCGCTAGTGCCTGACGTGCATATTGGAGTCCGCACTCCAGATGCATGCAAACAACCATACGATTATCAACAGATATTCGCAATGGAGACCTCGGTAGCTAAACACTTCTTACCCACCACACAACTCAACCAAGCCCTTATTACCAGAGCAGTGGCTATATTTTTTTATCCTTATCTCGTTCACCGACCAGCACACACGCATAATATTTGATTTGCTTTATATCGGTCCCATCAAGACACTCGAATTGTGGTAAAATAGATTCTTGCGCCACTACTATCAAACATTTATATTATTCACCGCATCACTCACAAGACAGTGGCCTCAAAAACACAAGTATTGAATGCGCCTGTCATCCTCACTATCTTCTTCTAGTGGAAGCTCTACACCTCTGTTGGGACGCAGACAATCTATCGCAGATTTAAGACGACCCCCTTCATCGCGTGGGTTTCAGTCACATTCTCCAAAACTTCTGGGTCTTCTGTCTCCACGATCTAGACCCTGCTCTGCATTTGGCAGTCGTCCGCTGACTCCGGTACAGCGTCAGGAAGCATATACGGGTACGATCAAAGTAAGCATCCGGCCTAACCCCAATACACACCCCTCGCAGGAAAAGAGCTCAAACTGGCTCATCGACGAGCACGCCAACTCCATTACAAATGGTACAGATTACACAACTTATGTTTTCGATAACGTGTTCCCCGCATCACAAAATGTCTCAAACAAAAGCGTATACATGAAGTCGTGTGCACATCTCATTCACAGTTTTCTCAATGACGGCTTTAATTGCACTCTCTTTGCGTACGGAATGACCGGTTCTGGAAAAACTTACTCCATGCGTGGCGAGGACCATGATCCTGGATTTGTGCGACTCGCTATTGACGACATTTTTGAAAAAATCAACTCCGACACAGATACCAAGAAACACCTGCTTGCAGTGTCTTATCTTGAAATATACAACGAAAAAATCATCGACTTACTTAGCCAGGCTCCACTGTCCCTGGATCTCAAGATTCGAGATGATACTGAGTATGGCACGAAAATTGTTGGCATCCATTCGCCCACAGTGCTATCAAAACTGCACCTACTCCAACTCATCAAAACGGGTGATACGAAACGGAAAACTAGTGCAACTGATTACAATGCTCGGTCTTCGAGGTCTCATGCTATATTGCAACTCCGGCTTCATACTGTGGACACAGTGGCACATGATGAAGTGCGATGTACGTTATCGCTATGCGATTTGGCGGGATCTGAACGGGCCACATCCAGTGCAGAAAGACGAAAGGAAGGTGCTTTTATTAATAAATCATTGCTTGCTCTTTCTACGGTGATCAATAAGTTGTCACTCTTTCTGACCTCAAATTACACCTCGGGCAACGAGCACATCCCATATCGAGACTCGAAGCTCACGAGGCTTCTCCAACCTGCATTGTCAGGACTGTCACTCATTCTGATACTATGCACCGTTCACCTTGGAGCGAGTCTGAGTGCAATTGACCAGCAGATGGTCTCAGAAACTAGTAATACACTTCGTTTTGCAGCCCGTGCGAAGGATATTGTGTTAGATGTCTCCAAAAACAAAAAACTGGCGCTTTCTGGCCAAGACTCCGCGCATCTTATTGAAGAACTTCGCCAAATAATTGATGTTCAAAAGAAGCAGATTGCCACACTCAAGCTGGGTCATCGCCTTGTGTCTGATGTACTTTCTCTGGACAGCATCGAAGAGTTGCCATCAGACCGCACGGCTATTGCAGAACTTGAAGCGGAAATAAAAGTACAGAACGAGAAAATCGAACACTTGAGCCGGCTCAACGACTTACAAAAGACCGAGACAATTTTGCTCCGAAACGACGCATTGAATGATATTCTCGGCGTGGACATCGAAAAAGGATCTCCGCAGATGATGATGTCGAATTTGGAAGAGTTCTATAACCGTGTGAACTATGAAATGGAAGAACATAAAGCGTACATCTCCCATTTAGAGAAGCTGCTCCGATTAGCACATCTGAAAATTGCCTGTCTTGACAAAGCACCTCCGGCTAGGGTACCATCAAACTCACACCTTCAGGAACTTTTAAAAGACCAAGAGGAAGAAATCTGGCAACTCAAAGAGACACTCAAGGACAAGGACCAAATAATACACAGCCTCACGAAGACATCGAAATTGCGGCGTTTGGTTGACTCCAGTTCCACTGCATCTGATGTCTTGAAACGACCTAGTTTAGCCGGGCCCTCACGTCCGCTTGGAAATAAGGAAAACAACACACCCGAGAGCAGAAATCTCAACTTAAGTCCTACGAAGACCACGCTACATTAATAATATATAATCTGATGTTAGTGATATTTGTAAATCATTTGGCTTGAGCCGTTGGTATTTCGTTGCCGAAGGCTATATGCTACGTTTATCTGAGCCTGCGAGATCCGAAAGCTGAAATGCCTTAAAATTATTCTTCGGAATCTGAACATTGCCGCATGCAAAAGCATACAAAGGGTATTTCAGGAAGAATAAAAACTGAAAGAAAAGGGGTTGATGAGTCGAGTTTTGTAGTTTTGTAATCGCTCAGAAATATAATAGCGTGCACAATCGTCCATATTAATAAATGTCAATGTTTTATTATGTCGCTGATTGCAATTGTGTTCATATCACTTGTTTATCTGTTATTGATGATTGTAGACGACAAGCCGTTGTTCAAACCTTAAAAATCACCGGCGTCATTTCATAGCACGGAGATCCTTCATTATGCCGTGATCATGTCACTGCTTTGAAATTCCAAAGTGAATTACTTTGTGTTTGATTGTACAAGTCTAAGCTAGTCAGAAGCAAATAGGACCAAGAGTTCAAAAAGGTGGATTTGACGTCGTGTAATCACAAGGAAGCAACAGTGCTAAATCTGCATGTATTGCTCCAAAATTCCAGCGGCGTTGCCACATACCATCATGCCCACGAGTTCGTCGGCCGAGCCTGACCACTCTGGAGGTGTGCCCGTTTTACCAGCAGAGGTGAGCTGCTATGCGTGTCATCGTGCAACTTACGTTTCAGGCGAAGCAGTGCCTTGAAATTTCCACCATAGCCAGCTAGAGGCCCACCCGGACCATCTTTGGGGGCAGCTGAGATAGGAGGCTCGACAATAGCAGGTTTGAGCTTTCCATCGCCACCATCGAACCGAAGTATACGGACAAGCTCGTCGTCCTCTGCGGCGCGTTCCCCAGAATGAAAGAGGCCAGTAGGATCGGCAATTCGCAAAACAAAGCTCAACAGTTGGTGGATGGTGTCGTCCACAAATAAGTCGACACGGTCGCCGTTGAAAAGCTGCACTTTCTTATGTTTGCCCACGCGCACGCCGTTTACATGGCAACAGTTGGTGCTGAAATCAAGGAGCCAGAGGTCTTCCAAACAGTGCGCTGGGCTTTCGTAAATTGACGCCCCCGCCATTGGGTGGCGTCGTCTGTGCACGAGGCAGTGGATTTTCAGCATGCGGTCGTCATTGATATAGGTGTCACACGACTCACTGCGCCCAATCGCATATGGATTGATGCCCTGGCGCACATATATGGGCTCACTACTGAACGATTTCTGTAGTGGTACTAAAGTGAGAAACAAGTCGGGGGGTGCTGCTGGCAGGGGCAGGGGCAGGGGCAGGGGCAGGGGCAGGGGCAGGGGCAGGGGCAGGGGCCCGGCACTGACGCTAAGATTCTGGATGCGAGGTGAGCTGGGCTCACTCTTGACAGCGTGATCCGATACTTGCACGAGACGGTTGTTGGTGATAGGCGGGTTTTTGAGTTCTGCGGACAGGAGCGGCTGCAGCTGTGGAAGCGGGACGACGCGTTTGGGCACCTTGAAGGGCGCATTGGGGGTGCTATGCTTGCGCCCCTCGCGGTCCAATGGGCGCATCATGATATCGTCGTCTAAGCGCGCGGACGCGCTGATGTGGACTCCGTGTTCGATCAGGCGGGCCTGCTGCAGAGTCAGCTGGGAGAGCGAGAGGGGTTTTTGCAGGTCATGGGACTCCAAGGTGTCAGGGTCTGCCAACCAGGGGTGTTGGAGGGCCTGAGCTGCGTTGAAACGGCGGGCCGGATCCACGGTGAGACAGCAGCGGAGAAAGTCGCGCGCGAGGTCCGAGACGTTGTAGGCAGCAAGTGGAGACTCAATGAAGTCGCCGCGCTTGATCTTCAGGAACATCTGCGCCTGAGTCTTGCCGTTGAACGGGAGGTGCAGAGTGAGGAGCACATAGACCAAGCAGCCAAGAGACCAGATATCGACCAAGTTGCTGTAGTTTGGCAGACCCTGGTGCTGCAGCAGGGGCAGCAGGGGTTGCAGAGGTTGCAGAGGTTGCAGTGTCGGCCCAGCCACCTTTCCCGTGAGTACCTCTGGGGCGACATAGGCAAGGGTGCCACAGAAGGTCTTCATAAAAGATGCGTTGTCAGCGAGCTTGGCGAGACCAAAGTCGGTAAGCTTGACGACGATGGGGTCGTCCAGCAGAATCAAGATGTTGTCTGGTTTCAAGTCACGGTGGGAGATGCCGAGGCGGTGGACGTAGGCGATGCCAGCAAGGATCTGGCGCGTGATGACTTGTGTGGCGTCCTCGCCAATGGCGCCGTTGGCGGCGACAAAGTCCATGAGGTCGCCTCCCGGTACAAGCTCCATTACCAAATAGTAGTTCTCAGAGTCCTCGTAGAAGCCCTTGAGCTTGACAATGTGCGGGTGGTCAAGCTGGCGGAGGATACCGAGCTCGCGATCAACACCGGAGATGGCGCCGTGGCCGCCAGCCTGCACTGCGCGGCGGCGGTTGATGATCTTCACCGCGTACGGCGTGCCAGTCTTGCGCTCGATGGCCTTTTTGACGGTGGCAAACGCGCCGTGGCCTAAGGTCTCTTGTCGCACGATATAGTCACGGTGTATTCCTTCATTCACCGGCGCGTGCTCACGCGCCACGCTCTGCGGGTTGTACCGGTCTGCAAAGAGTACCACGAACTTCACCACGTCCAGCGGTACGCCGACTCCGACGGAGATCTCGTCGCCCTGCGAAACAATGTAGTTCAGGCCCTTTACGAGACGACTACCGTTGAGAAACGTGCCGTTGGTCAGCGTATCCTGGATCCATACCGTGTCGTCGGCCAAGCTGAGCCAGAGTTGGAAGTGCTTGTTTGAAAGCCGTGAGCACGACGCAAGCACCACGTCGCACTCGCTGTTGCGCCCAAAAAGCCACGTCTTGCGTCTTGCAGTCTCTGTAGTGTGCGTGCTTCCCGATCGCCGCAAGTCGATACACGCGTACTGGCCCGTTGCGCAGATCAAGCGACATATGTGGTCCTCGTCCTGGGTCTCGGTGGTCTGGGTGTACGCAGCCTGCTGCGTAGGCTGTGTCGCCTGCGTGGGCTGAGTCGCCTGTGTCAATTCCATACCGGAAAATAGCAGGTTTAGGGCAAGGCAGGAGTGAAGGGACCAGGATGTGAAGAGGAAAGTTGATGAAGGGGACGAATGGTTGGTGATGGAGGACCTGGGTTCGCGGGACGCGTCCGAGTGAGCTGTGTGCAGGCCCGGTGCTCATAGCCGTGCGACGAGGGAAGTCTTGGCTATTTCTGGAAACAGAGGGTAATGGGAAGAGAAGGGGTGTGATCATAAATGTAAAAACAAAAATCAAGAGTGAAACAGAGAAATGCAGATAAAAACCATACGAGAAAAAAAAAAGGAAAAAATACCCAAATAAATCCAATTGTTTTTTTTTAAATTATGTTCGCATAGAAAACTCTATATACCATGGGTAGGGTGCAATATGGCCCTTGAAAGCGCAACGAATATGGGGCGCGCCGCTTTGAGTCTAATTTTTAGACTGGAAAGAGACAACTAGCGACGACACCGGCGCAAGGTTGTCATAGGTATCACGCTCGTCGATATAGTCCAACTTGTTCAACTCCTCCTCTTTGTAATTGTAGTGCTTGAAAAAGAACCAGAAACACCAGCCCGCAATAAAACATGACACGGCCAACCCCGTGAACGCCCACACGTACTTGGGGTTTTCAGCCGTGGGCGAAAGGGCAATGCCGAGTGCCGAGCCAAACGCGTTGGTCACCAAAAACAACGACATGATGAATGACTTCATCGACTGCGGCGCCTTGGTGTATGCATACTCCAAGCCGGTAATGGACGCCAAGATCTCAGAGATCGCAATCAAAACGTACGCGGGGGTTTGCGTCGCCACGTGCACACGGTTCGGGGTGTTTGAGTACTCGGCGGCACATCCCATGGGGTTATCATAACAAGGACCGGCTTGGTAGATGTAATGCTGCAACACTGCAGCATAAACCATGGCGAGCGAGCCAAACATAAAGCCCCAGAAAATCTTGGTGATCGCCTTGAACGGCGTGAATCTTCTGATAAAGGGGTACAAAAACCTCTCGAAAAGCGGAATGAGCACAATGATCGAGATCGAGTTGATCGCTTGTAAAATATCGTTGGGCAAGCCGTGCAACTCCATCTGACCAGCCTGCGTAATGAAGTTGTTCAACATCTGCCCATAAACCACCCAGTAGATAGGGTAGAAAACAAACACCTTGCACGCGTAAAATGCTCTAATCACCTCGTCCACAAACTTCTCGGACCACGGGAAGTTGGCCTCAGGATGAAGAGAGGGCCTGGCCGCGTCGAAGTTGAATTTGTTGATCAATGCGAGCCACGAAATCTTGAACGACTTAGAAATAATCTTATCCGACACGGGTACCTTTACATACTGATTTCTTCCCACAAACAACACCACAAGGGCAACGACAAAGAAGCAAAGGGGCAACAAGTACGCGGCCCAGAAGTCAACGTTATACTCTAACTCTGTCGTCGCAATCACAGACAAACTGCCAATGTTGATCATAAGATAGAAGAACATAAAGACATTCTGAATAGTGATGTTGGGGTCCTGAATGACCCTTTCGCCGTTCTTCAAGACCTTGATCACAGGCTTGGTTTTTGGGATCTGGTCTGCAATCAAAGGCGATACATTTGACTTGACACCTCCTGTGCCTATGCCAATAATGATGACTGCGGCAATGAATCCTCCCAAAGAAACATTGTGCGACGCCACAGAGGGCAACGACGTGATAAACAAGACGAAAATACCAATAAAGTAGATAATGCAAAACACCCAGATAGTCTTGAACTTACCCCAGTAGGTGTCCGAGACCCACGCACCAAAAATAGGCGTGATATAGCACCAGAACTGCCAAAAGTACGATAACGCAGTCGCTCCTTGGGTCTTTAAGTTCAACACACCTTTAGGGGTGTCTGTGGGACCATTTTGCATGTAGTTCTGGAAGGGGGTGGCCAAACCGTAGTAAGCAAAACGCTCCGCTAACTCGACGACGGCCACAAGCCAACATGACATGGGGATCTTTTCGGAAACATGTCTCAACTTCTTCATTTCTTCATCGGTGGGCTCTCGGCCTTCATCGTGACTCTCCAAGGCTTCGAGTTCGGACTGATCTAAGTCAGATGCCTGCAACTCAGATTTCTTCACAAATTCTTGTTCTTTGATGGACTCGACATCCCGAACGGGGGTTTTCATATCAGATGCAGACATGTCGGTAAAAGCACAATTCCAGAAAGCAAGTTGATGTGAGGGCACTGCTTAGGAAGGCAAACTTAAAGGAAAAAAGAAAAAAAAATACAGCCTATGAAAAAATGAAACGGCGTTAAGCCGGGTTTCCAGGCATCATAAATAGTTAATGCTCCCAGATGGTAGAATAGATTAAAAAGCCTGGTATCTGATGCATGACGCACATGAAAAACACCGTATTAATTATTTAACTGTGCAGTTTTATTGGAGATACCTGACGTATCTATACGGTAACACGGCAAAAACGTGTTGCAAAAATGGCATTTACCCGATACTCATCCCGACATGCCTACTGGTGTTATCCTATATGCAAGCCTATGCGGAAAACATGTCACCGCCGTGCGGAGATGTTCCGTATGTTTGCGACATACTTGCATATAGCTTCCTAAGTCTGCCGTATGCTTGTGTGGCATGAGACCAATGACTTGAATGCCGCGTCATCCAGAAAAGCTGAAGAACGTAAAGTAGTGAAAGAGGGGAGAGTAAAGGGGAAGGGAAAGGGGAACCTGTAGTGCTCGCCGTCGTTTGCATATTTGTTACATAGGTCATTTCACGATATGGTACAAGCATGGGCACAAGAAATCAAAAGAGCAGTATTGGCAAACAAGTGCCTGTTCTACGATAAAATCGGACAATCTGTTCTTTTTTCCTTTGTCTCGAAACCCTGAATTTTACCTTGCTCCAGCCACGGTTTGGAAAAGTCTGCAACAGGCACGCATGAAAATCACGCAGATTATGCAGGGGGTGATGGTATTTCTCAAACGTGGTTGCTGATCACTTATTTGTAAGAATATGCAAGACGCTTGTTTCTAGCAGATTGTTATCGGAACGAAGATAAGACAAATTCTTAACGATATCAGCATCAAGTTTCGTTGTATGGGCAAATTTAAACGAGAACATTTTTTTTTAAAGAGCAAGCATGATAAGTCTGGTTTTGAATTCCATTCTTTATGCAGTGTGTATGCAACGTGAAATGATCTTTAAAAAAAAAGAAATCTCCGGTGCCGGGAGTCGAACCCGGGTTTGCTCGGTGAAAGCGAACCGTGATAGCCGTTACACTACACCGGAGGTATGTATAAGCATGTAAGAAAAAACTAATCTAAGCTTTAGGTTTAGTCTGCTAAACGAAATAAAGCATAAATATAATTTCCAGGGTTTGGGCTACTGAGAGAAACTACGAGTGACAAACGAGAGTTTTCAATTTTTTTGAGAAAGTAGTATTCACCCTCATTCTTAATTTATCGTGTTGAGAATCAGTAGTGGCTGCTAATTAATAGTCATAATACCAAATAGTAGTAACTAATGTCTTTTCTCGCTCCATTTAACCAAAATAGTACTTCTATCATCTAATGATGAATACCGCAGAAAGATTATAATCTATAAGTCTACTGCTTTAGAAAGGGCTGTAATCAATTAATTTTTTTTTGACCCTCCCCTTCAATTACCTGGTCTGAAGTATAATAGCCTGATGGGAAGGCACTGTGACAATGGATAGGTGATATGGTTTTTGTGCGCATCTTTGAAACGTCATATGGTTTCAAGGGCATACACACTATGAGAGGAATATCTGATTTACAAGCCTTCACTGATATTTGTGGTTATAATTGTTTGCTAATAAACTGAATGCTTTTATATTCATACCTTTTGTGGCACAATTAGAAATGTCTTCACATAAATTCAATAGCATGAAGGTTCTTGGAAGGTTGCTGTTTATTTTGACAGATGCGAGGATAAAGAAAAAAAGGAAACTTCCAGTCATATAGTTGATTATGATTCATATTGCTAATCGCCCACCATATAAGAACATATTGATATTATATTTCGGTATGTAGGTGCAATGAACTAATTTATACTTCACCAATAAAATTAAAAAAAAAACTTAGTTCGGATGAAATCATTCCTGTGCTAACTATTTTTGATGATACTTTTAGGTATTCGAAAGAACCCCTCATATGGCCTTTAAAATAGTTTAATTAATTTATGTACCAAATTAAACTTTTACGAAGCTATTTACCAAGTGAATTTCTAAACTCCACTAGATTTAATAGCGTTTCTCAACACACTTAATTCGAATATATCTTTTTTGAATTGATTCTGCATAAACCACAACTATCAGAATTGTTTTTTGTCAATTTGATCATATTAAATTGATACGACTATTGTCTTTATTAATTTTAAAATATCTCTATCACAGAAAAAAAGCTTATGGAGAAATTATTTTAAGATTTTCATAATCATAATTTGTATTTTTGAGCTAGCTGCTGTGATCAAAAATTCGACAAAGAAAGATTAATTTTGCAAAGAAGTAGACTAAGAACTTTGATGAGAAGATGGGTATTTCAAATATAAAGCATGCAAGAAGATTTTAGCATTATATTATCACAACTTATTCCTATGTATAATATGTGAGACTTCTTGGATATCTTATAACTTTTCAGGAAATCTTTATATATGTACAAATTGTAAAAAAAATATATATCAAAGTCGTACTCGATAATTTAAAAAGAAAAAATCTTATCACAAAAATAATATATAGATGTAATGAGTAAAAAATGAGCATGCTCAATTGTAGTCCTTATTGAATAATTATTTTCGAAGCAATGAAAGAGTTTCTATATTCATTTGGAATAAGCATTATACCTAAAGAATATCAGTTAAAAAGGTGGCTATAACGGAAACACCCGGGATAATTTACAAAAACAAATTGTGAGTTGACGTCAGTGTGGATATGCACACACGTAGTTATTTCACCAGGATAATTTATTAGAGAAATTAATATGAATTAATGTTTGAAACTTGATTGAAATCAATTAGTATAGTAATCCGATTCAAATATAAAATAAATGATGGAAGGCATCACCTATTTTTCAGTACCCAAAACAATAATGATTTTAATATCTTAAAAATTACTGGCATTTGATTATCATACTCAAGACCAGGTATATTTGAAGCAATATATTGTATAAATTAGAGAAGGAAAAAATTCCGAAGATGTTCTTCATGGAAGAAAACATTCTTGAAATCATCTTTGTACAAAAAGTGTTCTGAATGACGTCAAAGTCCAAGAATTGTGTGAATAGTCCAACATCGCGAGGAGGCAAACTTTCCAGATCCTAAAAACGAGAATTGCCACAGGCATGATACATTTTCTTTCCCTCGAAATAAATACCCAGTTTAAGATTTGTTCTTTTATTATTGTAGAGACTAGGACAAATATAGAAGGACATGCACACTTTTGCCTTCCATGATTGCAATAGACCTATTTGAAATTCGTTGAGATTCCAGACCTATGAGAAAAGAGAAACGCCTCCACAAAATTTACCATAATAATTACAGAGTGTGCTATATCAATCCAGAAGTTTTCCTTCTCGGCATCCTTGAAGAAAATAGATTTTGTATTACTTTCAGTATGTATTGAAATCTTCGCTTCGGTTTACATGGGGTATAGAAGACGGTGCAGTTCATAGCATAGTCAAAATCAGTACTTAATGACTGGGCATAACTCAAAAATACAGAGAAAGCGCCCTCCACAAATTTGCCGGATTTTTTTTTTTTTTTTTTTTGAAAAGAGTTAGCGTTTGCTACAATAATGCCATTGCAGTGAGCTCTAACATATAAGGTCTGCGAAAAATTCAAAGCAAGCGCAGGGTAAATCTTTAGCCCCAACAGACCGTAAAGAATAGGCATCCACCAGTCTATTAAGTAATTCTAGCAATGTTTCGCTATTTGTGGGTGTTTTCATTTTTTTTTGAAAGATCCGAAGCGTTCCAGGGTCGGAAAGACCACGTCAAAATCTTTAAAAGAGCATATTTTTATGCTTGTTCCACACGCACGTTTATACACTCTCGAATATCGCACTTGCAGAATGACCTACGCACATGGTATTGTGGCCTTCCCCTTGGAATCACCAAGGTAGTCCATGGCCTTAAAGCTTTCCCTAGTAAATAAAATGAAAATAATGGATTTTGGTCGCTGCGTAGAAAAAAAAAGGACAAGGACATGGTCACCCCAAGCACAAAACTAGGTCTACGTGTTGCGTGCAAAATTGCCCCACTAATATTGGGTTGCACGAATACAAGTTCTATTCCGTGACCTTCAGCTGTATACAGCTTACGCTCAGTCACCTGGAAACAAGAATAGCATGATTTGACCAATAAAAAAAAGAAGAAATAAAAAGAAGAAATAAAAAGAAGAGGTCTTACGATCATCCATATGCTCTAGGAGGCCAGGCCCGTATTGGCATGGCGGTACCTGCAGCTGCGCAGGCAGCCGCGCGCGATGCGCATCTACATGAAAAGAGCAGTTGTCGCGCCCACTACGGTGGTAACCTGTAAACTACCATTTATAGGTAAGGGCAGTGTCGAACGCACACTCACACGCAAACCTCTCTCTTTTTTTTTTCTCTTCATTTATTCATTTAATTGATTTGTTTATTTATTGCTCCCTCATTTATTCGCTTTACTTGTCGTATTCGTCCACTCTCTGCATCAAACTTTGGTCTCAAAGAGCACAATGCGTGTTTTGATCTCGCCCTTTCGTGGAACCATGGTACGGTGCTTGCCTAGGCGTAGCACCGTGGAACCGGTGGTTTTGTCAGGAGTACGTACCTCAAGCACATACAGAGAGCCTAAGCTTAATGCGGTGCCGCCGGAGAGAACGCGCAACATCGGCATCATTGCCCACATCGATGCGGGCAAAACCACGACGACTGAGCGCATGCTCTACTATAGCGGCAAGACGCAGCGGCTTGGCAATGTGGACCAGGGTGACACCGTCACAGACTACCTCCCTTCGGAGCGGGAGCGGGGCATCACGATCCAGCTGGCGGCAATCTCGGTGCCCTGGAATAACCACAAAATCAATCTCATTGATACACCGGGACATGCGGACTTCACGTTCGAAGTGACGCGCGCGTTGCGCGTGCTCGACGGTGCCGTAACAATTTTGGACGGCGTGGCGGGCGTCGAGGCCCAGACGGAGAAGGTGTGGCGCCAAGCCGACGCATTACGCATCCCAAAACTAGCGTATGTGAATAAGATGGACCGCCCGGGTGCTGGCTTCAGCCGCACCGTCAAGGAGGTCGTGGCCAAGCTCCAGACCCGCGCAGTATGTTTGAACTTGCCGTATTTCGAGCCGGCGTCCGACGGTGATGCCGTCTTCCGTGGCACGCTCGACGTGCTCCATAAGAAGCTCTTGCTCTGGGACGCCGCTGACACTACGGGCAAGGCCATGCGAGCCGTCGATCTCGACCCGCGCGTGCCTGAGCTTGCCCCGCTCTACGAGATGGTTCGCAAGAGCAGGGAGTCCATGATCGAGACCTTGGGCGAACTTGACGATACCGTGATCGAGGAGTTCTTTGCATGTGATGAGGATTACATGGCTGTTTCTACGTCCACCCTCAACAAAGCTATTCAGATGGCCACCATATCTTGCCAGGTGGTGCCGCTCTTGTGCGGCTCCAGCTTCCGCAACATAGGTGTGCAGCCGCTCATGGACGCAGTCGTCACGTACTTGCCGTCGCCGTTGCAGACGCCGCTCCCGCAGGTCTCATCGTCTGCGGTCCGTAAGCTAAACCGCCGCAAAAGTGCCCTGCAGCCTGTGACTGAAAACTTACCCGTGCCCTTGCGCGTGGACCCGAAACGCGGCCTTGTAATCAATAACTCCGCAAACTTGACCGTTGCTCTAGCCTTTAAGGTGATGACACACCCGGCACGTGGCGTCTTGACTTTCTTCCGTGTCTACAGCGGCAAGCTCGCCTCCAATACTACTGTGCTCAATACCCGCACGGGGAACAAGGTGCATTTTAAAAAGTTGATGTTGATGCACGGCGACGTGCCCGAAGAGGTCCTGTCAATACTGGCAGGAAACATCGGCGTCGTTTCCGGTACCCAAGACGAAATCTTCACGGGTGATACCCTCGTCTCTCATGGTGCCTCCGGCTCTAAGGGCTTCTCCCAGTTGGAGTCCAATCTCAAGTTACTTCCGATAGATATTCCTCCTCCGCTCTTCAACTCCAGCATTGAGCCCGCCACTGCAGGCGATGCGCGCTACATGAACGACTGCATCGCCATGCTTCTCCGCGAAGACCCGTCTTTGCTGGTGCATGTCGATGACGACTTAGGGCAGACTGTCTTGAGTGGCATGGGCGAACTCCACCTTGAGATCGTGCGTGATCGCTTGGTGAACGATATGAAGGCCAAAGTCCGGTTGACAGACGTCGCTGTGTCTTATAAAGAAAGTATTGCAAAGCTGATCGGAAATACTACATTATTTGCTGATACAGAGAACCCCGAGATCTACGCTGAAATTAGCTTACACTCGTTCGAGGGTGAGGCCGTGGACTCGCATTTCGCAGAGGAAGAAGGCGCTATTTGTTTGCCACAGGATAATAATATCATAATTCTCAATTCAGCTGCCGCTTCCCAACATATGCTTCAGGCATTGGAAGAGCGCAGATGGAAATGTGAGTCATCCTTGGATGAACTCCTGGAAAAGCTCATGACTGGCTGCATGACTGGCCTTCAAATGGGTGGTCCATTATTTGGCCTTCCTTTGCACTCGTGTGTAGTCAGAATCACTCATTGGAACTTTCCCGTATCCGAGAAACTGGACTCTGAGTCGGCCCTTCTCGAGGTCGGTAGACGTGTGGTGACAGAAGGCATCAAACAGCTCCATGAAAAATCTGAAGACTCCGTTTGCTTGCTTGAGCCTATTATGGTGACTAAAATTTCTGTTGGCTCCGATGTATTGGGCGATGTCGTGCACGACTTGAACAGCAGGCGGCTGGCAACCATTCTTTCGATAGATGATGATGGTTTGGATAGTTTGGAGAACCAGAGCTGGGCAAGCTTAGAGGCTGAAAAGATCTACGTTCCTCCCGACTACACAATGAAATCTACAAACCGTCAAATCAACAACAGGAAACTTATCTTGGCAGAAACGCCTTTGCGTGAAATGGTGGGCTACTTGTCAAGGTTACGCTCCATGACACAAGGCCGAGGCTCATTTGACATGACCTACAAGGGCATGAGCAGAGTGACCAAAACCCGTCTTCTGTCTTTGAAGAGTGAGTTCTCGTGAGAAAACAATTATACCCAACACAGATCTGATGGTGTTTCGGTAATGTCCCGATAACCATATGTGGCTTTCCCGAAAAGAACACCTGTCAGACAATGACACAAGAAACGGCCATGTAAAACTGTTTCCTTTAATCACAACAAGTGCTACTGGAAACATAACATACTGTAGGCAGGCATAGCCGAGGATGAATCCTTTTTTTATTACATTGTACATAGATAATCCTAGGGTATTCGAGAGCACATATGTTTTGCGTCCGGAACGGCTTTATTCTTTGAGCTTTCAATTTTTTTTTTCTCTTACACTCTCTTCTGATCTGAAGCACCACACAAGCAGCTTCGATGTCGAAGGACCTGAACCACAAAACCATTCAAGACCACCGTTGCCGGCTAATTCCCCCCGTGTAACAAACTACAATCACGTGATGTTGATTCCCACTAGATCCTGGCATTCCGCGCATGCACACGTGACAGCTGTCTACATTGGCATTGGTTCCGACCTCCCTATGCGGAAACACTACTTCGTATCAAATTCATTTTCAACAAGCCAGCATGGAAGAAAGACCTCTCACGACGGCCGGACCTGAGAATTTGACAGAAACACAATCAGACACGCTTGCTCCGAAAGTGACGACCCCCGACTCTCCGGCGTCATCGGCGTCTTCATTTGTTCCTATTGACTCTGTGCATGATGCAATTCAGCTTATCGACGAGCACAAAAACTTCAACGCGGGCGTCTTGGATTACATTTCACAAGCTACTGGTGTTTCAGAAGGCCCAGCAGTCGACCATCGGATCATTTCGGTCTTTGGCTCGCAGTCCACTGGCAAATCAACACTTTTGAATGCGTTGTTCAACACGAATTTCGGCGTCATGAATGAAGTCAATCGGCAACAGACAACAAAAGGTATCTGGCTCGCAGCGAGTTCCGGAGTCAGCAATAGCGTAGATGACTCAAACTGCGTGTCGAAGAACAACATCCTCGTGATGGACGTCGAAGGAACAGACGGCCGAGAGCGGGGCGAGGACCAAGACTTTGAGCGTAAAGCAGCATTATTTGCCATGGCGACTAGCGAAGTGTTAATGGTCAACTTATGGGAAACTCAGGTCGGTCTCTACCAAGGCGCAAACATGGGGTTGTTAAAGACCGTGTTTGAGGTAAATTTGTCGCTTTTTGGCGCGGCCAAATTAGATCTGGCCAACAGTAGCAGCCGCGAGCACAAAGTATTGTTGTTATTTGTGATCCGGGACCACTTGGGTGTCACTCCTAAGGAATCACTTGCGGCTACTATCACGCAAGACATGCTAAAAATCTGGGACAACTTGAATAAACCTGCGGAGTTGGCGTACTTGAAGCTTGCAGACTTCTTCGACTTAGACTTCCACACATTGGGTCACAAGGTCTTGCAGCCAGAAAAGTTCATGCTCGACATCCGGCTTTTAGGCAACCGTTTTGTTGATGAAGCCGACGAGGGTTTCTTGTTCAAGCCGTTCTACCACCACGACATTCCCATTGAGGGCTGGACCATGTATGCGGAAAGCTGTTGGAACCAGATAGACAGCAACAAGGATTTGGACTTGCCCACTCAGCAAATCTTGGTAGCCAAATTTAAGTGCGATGAGATTGTTGCTACGTGTTATGAAACTTTTTTATCCGAGTTTGATTTGGCAAAAGATGAGGCCACTCAAGCACCAGAATCTAGTGTGCCAGACTGTCAAAACATCGGCACAGAACTCATGGCTTTGAAAGAAACCGCGCTTGCTGCTTTCGATGGGCAAGCGTCAAAATACAACGCATCTGTCTTCGAACAAAGACGCAATGTTTTAAATGATAAAGTTAATTCAAAGCTCTCAGAAATCCTCTCCGTGCATTCCCGGCGCTTGTTGAACACTAGCATCAAACTTTTTGCGACAGACTTGGCTAAAAAATCGCGCAAGGAGTCTTTTACCGAACATGCTGATGCCTTGACAACCTCTTTAAAATCAAAGTTTGCTACGAACTTGGCATTTCTTTCGTTAAATGGAGACTTAAACACGCAAGTGTACACTGAGGCGCTCGAAACAGAGATTGCCAAACTTATCAACAAGCAACAGCTTGCTGAATTGAACGCTTTGATTAACAAACACCTTAAGAAAATGGCCACTGGATTGAAAGTCAGTCTTTCTGAAGAAATCTCCAATCCATCCAAGCTGATGTGGGACCATATCATGGATAAATTCTACTCCGTTTCTGCAGATTTCTTAGAAAAGCACATGCAAGAATCTGGCGATGCAGACTTTGGTGTAGGTGCGACAAAGATCGTAAACGATCTTGCCGTGCATGTTTTTGAATTCCAGTCGTGGAAAACCCTCCACGACGTGATTGAAAAGCGTGTTTCAACGGACAATTTACTTAGAATCCTTAAAGAGAGGTTTGATGATAAGTTCAGGTACGATCAAAACGGACTTCCTCGATTATACAAGAACACAAAAGAATTAGATACTGCATTCAGCGAAGCAAAAAGCTATGCTATGCATGTTTTCCCCATACTCTCAAATGCCAGGTTGTCCAATGGATCTGAGATTGTGCCAAAATATGATGTATTCGACAGAAAGCTCACGCGCAAATACGAAAGCGTCACGTCCATTACAAGTGACGATTCCTTGGCAGAAGAAATTCAAGGGGATGACTCCGACAGTGAGGACGAGGACGAAGACAACCAAAAGCGCTTTGCAGAAATCCTTACGGAAAAAGAAAAGAGCGGAGTTGTTGCAAAGTTCAAACGTGAGACAGATGCCCAATTTGTGGAAACGAAGAGATCGATCATTCAGCACGTTACACAGATTCCTTACTACGTGTACTTGTTGATTGTGATTCTTGGCTGGAACGAATTTATGGCAGTGTTGCGCAATCCGTTCTTTTTCACCTTACTTGTTGTACTCGGCGCATCTGTCTACGCGATGTATCAGACGAACCTCTTGGGTCCCTTCTTATTAGTAGCACAGCGTATGGTTGATGAGGCTGTAGTTATTGCGAAGCAAAAATTACGGGAGTTTGTTCTGGATGACCATGACACGCATGCACACAATTTAAGGAAAATGGGCGAGACTCTGGAGAGCATTGAGCTTGAACACTTGGACCTGCGGTTGGAGGATGACGAGTGAGCATATTTTCGGAGCACTGCGCATGAGGCAGTTTGGGTTACATACGAAAGTATTTCAAGTTTTCAAGGTACGACCAGGAAACTTGGGGATGCCCGGCACCAGTCGTGGTTTATAAGTATTAAGTGGCTTTCCGATGCTCATACTAGACGTACCTTCACTTTTGGCGTCATGGAGCTCTGGCACCAACCATAAAAATGAGAAAACAAAACAATCATATTTAGGTGTGCTGGTGTATACGTAGAAACAAACAAAATCTTTTAAACATGAGGCTGATTTTGTATGAAAATAAAATTAACTTGTGAATATCAGCCCAACTCCCACTGCATGCTTGCAACTGCAACAACTTTGGGTGCCCTGTTTCATTGAGATTGTATAAAAATGCATACATGATATGCATGTAACTGGGGACCAATGGGTCTCCAGATACAACAAAAAGCATTGGTCGCCGCACGGGAATGAATAGCCTTACCGCCAGCTGCCATATAATATTTGTAACGTAGCCACAAGCGTTTTGTGCTTTCCGGTATAACATAGAGTTCGTTGTCTTCGAACAATGCGCATTTGTGCCGCGTCAATAAGTATACATTGAGGGCAATAATCAGGCACCTCAGAGTCAAAAACAGAATTACACAACCCTCTCTTTGAGGTTGAGTGAACATTGCTTATGAGCCGAACGAAGTCCCTTCACAGAAAGTTCGACGGAGAGTGTTGAAAAAAAAAATTAACACACTCGTGAAAAAAGCTGAAACGGAAGTGGAAACCATCAATAAAATGTCAGGTTACTTTCTATCTCACTTCTAAAAAAAAACGAACATTGTCTCCTTCTCCCTTCTTCTACTCCCCCTTCGTCAAAATAGTTTATTTTAAAAGAAAAAAAAAACTACCCACTATTAGTACCAGCCTATTTTAACCGCAAAGAGCGGGTCAATTTATGACTGAGCCCTGGAGTCGACTAAACACACACCGGTATATTATGAAAGATGATATTGTCCCAAGAAACACCCATGGTTTCTTTTTCCTGGAATTTTGGTTCTTTTACCGCTGCTATCAATACTTTTTTTGTTCACCAAGCAAAAAAGGATTAGCCCAAGCCTCTTTGAATGAAGTGAGGAGAAAACACAGCAAAAATTAGTCTCTTTAATTTTCCTTTTTGAATTGACGGTTGAGGTGAAACTATTTTAGTTTCCCTGGTGTTGGAAACAACCGACAACTCGCCACAGTTTTTTTTTTTGCGCAGATGTGTGCCGTGTGCTTTTTTTGCAGAGAGAGAGATGCATTCATTAAACTAATGGTCATTTGATGCAAACAGGTGCTATAAAAAAATGCTCATTCGCACCTGTGTAAATTTCAAAATCGCCAACACATACTTACAAAATCGCCAGAGGCACCCCCGCAATGACTACCCCAGATTCCAAAACATTTCGCGCAGAGCAGTCAGAACACGGAGACGTGTGTACCTGCACACAAGATACTAGTCCGGCAGCAGTGTCCATCGCGCAGGCCACAAGCCACGTCTCTTCGAACCCATGGACTCTGTCTGGACTCATGTCTGCGCTGGCAACGTCTGCGCTGCCATTGCAGCCGCTGTGTATTGTATCTCCAATTGTGGCTGCCGCAGCTGCCAATTTTAAAAGCGGCATTTCCCTTGGTAAGTTGCTGGACGTAGCCTCGATGGTGTGCGATACCTTCGATGAGGCCCTCGCATGCAACTCAACCATCACAATGCTCCCAAATTACGAGATCCTGCCATCAGGACACGAGTGTGGCGAGTTTCTTGTCATCGACTTAGGCGGATCCACGCTCCGTGTGGCGGTCATTTGCATCGCCGCTCCTCAACACCCCGAGCTTCTCCGCGGTCCTCCGCGGTCGGCGCACTTGCCGCGGGAATCCCAGGATAGTCGAATGGACCGTATCTCCATCCGTGTGTCCCGAAGCTGGCCCGTGAAAAACAGCCACAAGCACATAGATCGAGCCTTTTTTGCGTGGATCGGCTCCAAGATCGACGCCGTACTCCGCGAGTACCCACCCGCGACGCCCAGATCAGCCATTACCACCGGCATAACGTGGTCGTTTCCCCTCAAGTCCATGCTGTACAACACCGCCACCATTCTCCATTTTGGGAAGGGGTATCTGGCCGCGGACGACATTGTCGGCTGCGACTTGAAAACGTTGCTTGAGGCCACAGTGCTCGAAAATCATAACTGGCACTTAAACGTGCAGCTGATCATCAACGACTCGCTCGCAGTTTTTTCGGCTGCCCGCTTCTTTGATCCTACAACTCTGTTGGCATTGGTGCTTGGTACAGGGTTCAATTTCTGCTGCCGGCTCTTGGCGCAATCGAAAATCGCACCGCAGAAACTCTTGGACAATGAGCAGTACGTTCTTTTCAACACAGAGACCTCTCTTTTTGGTAGTTGTTTGGTGCCCATCTTTACAACCAGATATGACTGCTGCATTGATCCCCGCTTCGCCGGCACCTTGCTGTATTCCCTGCACATGACTGTAGACCCTCTGAGCAACACCATCTTTCAGCCTTTCGAGATCTTAAGCTCTGGCAGGTACTTACCTGAGTTGGCCCGTTTGGTGTTGATTGACGCTGCAGAGCACAAAGAGATCTTTGTTTCGCAGACTAATTTCGACGTCCTTACAAGACCGTACCAAGGCGTGACAGGTGAGCTCATGTGTCGCATCGCAGAGGAAGATGATGTTGTCTCGTTGGGGAGATACATCGAGACCTGTTTCCACTGGCCGGTCATGCTGGTGTCTCCTTCAGATGTCACAAATGTCAGGGTCTTGGTCGAGAGCATTGTGCGGCGCGCCGCTTATGTCACGGCGGTGGCGATTGTGGCCTATATTGAGTTACTTGGGCGACACAATGGCCCATTTCAACAAAATGTTGTTTCTATTGGCTATGTTGGTTCTGTTTTGAAGTACTTTGGTACGCTTCGGTCCCAGGTGTTGGAGTATGTGAACAGCTGTCCTTTGGTGATAGGTCGAGGTACTCGCGTGGTGCTTAATTTTATTGATGATAGCTCGCTTGTTGGTACGGCCATTGCTGCTGCGAGTCAGTGTGCAAGATTGAGTTCAAAATAATATATTGAAAAGGGCAACATTCAAACATGTTTGTATCAGAGGTTTTTTTTCTGTTTCCATGTTCCATGTTCGGCTTTAAAGACGTAACTACCTGTATCTAGCTAGGTGATGTATTACCACTTCCAGATGTATTATACAGACACTTGTCCAAATATGACAGACATGCCCAAGAATTTTGAAATCCCTGGTTTTCTGTTTGTGCCTCTTCATATTTTATGTGCAAGTAAAAGGGGGGAGTGATGCAAGGAGACAAAGTGTATAAGGTTTTTAGAGACCACATGTTCTCAGAAAGCATCTAAATCATATCTCAAAAAAAACTCCTGAAAGTCAAGAAAATGCACCGAAACGTGTATCAGTTATTCATAGAAAAAAAAGTATTTAGTACGGAGTAATGTGTGGACGACTGGCGGTTTCGTTTCCAATGGTAAAAATACGCATGCCGAAAATACCAATTCATTCTGGCATCTTAGTCGCATGGTCAATGAGAAGAATACACGAAGAGAAGTTATACACAAAACATATGACGCCCCCCCCCCCACTCCACGTGGGAATCATGTCCAGCATCACCCCAATAACTATGACGAGACCCACATGTATATGTGAGGCACTATGGTCTCATTTTCTCATTTGTTTTGTGCCAGCCGAACAGGTAGAATGAGCGAGCCTATTTAGTGGGAAAAAAACAGCAGTCAATCTATAGCAATCCGGTGGTCACCGCATCAGCTATATGTCATCTTTTGAGTCTTATTCGCTATTGATATATGCTCTTTACACCACATCGGTGTCAATCTCGCAAGTCTGGGAAGGCTGGAAAGGCTGGCCGGAACCGGTGGCAGTCGCCAAAAACAACGCAAAGATCCTAGGTGGAGACGTATGGCACTTTGCTGTGATTTTTTTTTATACACAGTGTTCATCTCCGATACTCCGATATCCTGAAACTTCCCCCGCCAAGATCACAATTTAGGGGCCAAGCCGTACGCGGCCCGATCACACACAAGCAAGACATTATGATGGTCAGCAAGATACAGCGCCGGAAAAATTGGGTCGTTCCTTCGCCCGTCGAGAGTCTTTGCAAGAGCAAAGTGCTTGGCGCGGCCAAAGACCACAATGGCGATCTCGTCGGAGTTGTCCAAGATTGTGGAGATGCCGACAGTAAGCGCATGGCGCGGGACCCTCTCGGTCTCTTGCCCAAAAAACCGTGCGTTGGCAGCCACGGTCAGTGGCGCCAAGCCGACCTTTCTTGTGAGCGAATCCCGGGTGGCGCCCGCCTCGTTGAACGCCAAGTGGCCCTCGGGTCCTAAACCGCCCAAAAACAAATGGATTCGTCCATACAGCCGGATTTTTGTCTCGTACCGCGCACACTCACCGGCGGTATCTTCCGCAAGTCCGTCGAGCATGTTAATGTTGTGCTGTGGGATGTCCACGTGGTTGAAGAGCTTGTCGTACATGAAGTAACGGTACAGCTGTGGGTGTGTAGGCGCCAAGCCAAGATACTCGTCCATGTTGAACGTAACAACGTGTCGAAATGAGACGTGTCCTTCCCGGTAAAGCTCGACAAGTTTGGCGTAAATTCCCTCGGGCGACGACCCGGTGGGGAGTCCCAAGACAAAGGGTCTAGATGCAGATGGCGAGAAGGAATTGATTCGGTTCGCGATGTAAAGCGCGAGGTAGCAGGACGCGTCCTGTGGCATCGAAAAAATAGCTTGTCGCATTGGGCAGGCACTGCCGGTCAAGGAGTAGTAGGGTTATAGAAAAACCTGTTCTTATATAAGCACAGGCTCTGGTGGCCGGTGCGTTGCCCCGTCTTCTGGCAAACTCCAGCCGTGCTTGTCTGTGTGCATGCCGCATGCAGCCAATGCAGGTACATATATACCTGCAGGTAATCTGGCAGATCGCAGTCACGCCCGTCTGCTCCGTCTATTCCGTCTGCCCCGTCTGTCCCGTCTACTCCGTCTATTCCGTCTATTCAGATTGCTTCGTCTTTTTCGTCTACCCTAATACCGATCTAAGCGTGCAACGTGCGACTGTGGAACAGTGGGGCGCGGTTATAACTGGCGGAGCCCTTCTTTCTAGCACATTTACATGGGCGAATCCCAAAATTACGTGATCCTGAATATCGTGGCAGATTTTCAGACGTGACTCACGACTCTAAACGAGGTTCCTGCTCCAGCCCTCTCTATCCACATCTCCATCGCGAAAGCACTTCCCGCACGTCTTGTCCCAGAATGATTTTGCGCTTCACAAACTGCCGTCTTTGCGACAACGGAAAGCTAGTGGCTCAAGACCTTTATATCGACCAGACCGCAGGCCTAATTGTACCCAGGCCAGCAGACTACGGTCACATCCGTAGTATAGATCTCAGTGGCAACATCTTGGCACCCGGATTTATCGACATTCAGAACAACGGCATCTATGGCCACAATTTCCTGTCGCTTGCTGCCCACGCTCTGCCTGGGGCCGTGGCCCAAAGTAGGGCTTTCTACAAAGATTGTATGGCCAAATATCTCTGCACAGGTGTGACTGCAGTGTGTCCTACGGTGACATCTAGTGCCCCGGACGTCTACAAAAAGTTGCTTCCAATATACAAGCGAACGAGAACTGCCGATATGGCAGACTCATTGGGCGCCCATGTCGAGGGCCCTTTTATCAGTCGAGCCAAGAAAGGTTGTCATCCAAAAGACGCAATTATCAGTAATGATGACACTACTCTCACAGCCGTCTACGGCGAAGACAATCTACAACATCACGTGGCAATAATCACGGCCGCTCCGGAAATCTCGGGAATCATGGCACAGATCCCCCGGCTCTTGAAAGGCAGCAATATCGTGTTCGCCATCGGTCACACCTCCCTGGACCTGGACACGTGCGTTCAGGCGGTCAAAGAGGGTGCTCTGATGGTCACGCATCTATATAACGCCATGCCCCAGCCCCATCATCGGGAGACCGGCGTTGTGGGGTTGATCAGTGAGCCAACTCTTATGGCCCGCACGCCATACTTTGGCATGATCTGTGACGGCATACACGTGGCCCCTGCTATGTGTGTTATGGCGTACAGGGCAAATCCACAAAAGTGTGTACTCGTTACGGACGCAATGCACTTGTTTGGTCTTCCCGACGGCGTCTACAAATGGGACAAGCAGCGGATCATGAAAAAAGGGTCTGCTATATATTTACAAGGCACAACCACCCTCGCTGGAGCTGCTACAAGTCTCGCAGAGTGTGTGAGGAACTTGGCCCGGTGGGCAGAAATCACTCTTGCAGAAGCAGTCAAGACCGTGACCAACAATCCTGCTGACTCATTGAGGATCTTGAATAAGGGTTACTTGCGTCATGGCTGTGATGCCGATCTTGTGGTGTTGAATGATGATGGAGACGTACTTCAAGTGTATAAGTTAGGTAACCCCGTGAGCCCACATGCACGTTCAAGCGCGACTCTTTAAACACACCAATCCGTATTTATACAGCTAAGTACGTGTGTAATTACCTTTTTTTGCTGGAGAAAAATTAGTATGTCGCTTTTTTTGAATGGATTCCCCGTATAATTATTGTCTAGATAAAACAGTACCACTGGATCTCAGTTCCAAGCGTTTTGGTTCGAATCCTAGTCTTGGGATCTTGCAAGTGGGTCGAGCAAAGATAATCTTAGCTTCTGGTCTCAATTTTTAAAGGGAGTTTTGGACTTTTCGCGCCACGGATTAAGCAGTTTTTTATGATGCTACATGCATCTTCCACGTACATACTACCGCAGGCTGTCTGTATGAACCAGGTAAAAGGTTTTTAAAATGCGCATGCATTCAAATAAGAATGCACCTAAGTATGGCTGTCGCTAGAAATAGAGATCTCTTGTGCCTTTAAAGTGAAGGTTTTTTTTAAAAAAATTCACAGTTATTATTAGAGACTGTAAGTTTCGTCAAGTTGAGCAATGTTTCTTGAAATGAAATTGATTTTAGCCTTTTTCATCTTTGCTTCTTTTTAGATTTTTAAAATTTTTAATGTGAATGACAAATTCGCGAAATTTTACATCTATTAAACCGAATTATTCTATATATATAAAAAAAAAAGTAAGGCAACAAAAAAAAAACGGTTTTGCAGGAATCTAGTACGGACTCAGACTATTACCCTACATCAGATTTTCAAAGTTATGAAACTCTTCGTCTTTGGCGCTGCGTCTCAAGGTCTGTCAACGGTCATGTCACGTGCATATCCCTCCGGACCACGCCTACGCAATCGGTGGTCATGAGCAATTATATTCTGCATAAAGGTTCATGTCCATATTCCAGAATGTCATCTATTTCGCTTGCTTCAGACACATCCGGGTGCCTTCGGTCAGTTACTTTAATATCGGAGATTCACTGATCGCTCAAATAGAACGTCGGGATCAATTTACATATACCACTGATAGTCTATGAAAAGCTTCGCTATATTTGGGACTGATGTGGGACCTGCACACAGGAGTACGATCTGGTGTATACGGCACTCGCAAGACAAACCGCGCCTATCATAGGATGGATAGACTTCAGAGTAAAGCCCCTGTTTTTTGTATTTCCCAGTCAAAACTTTTAGAAAGAAAGACAATGTGGCGGCGTACTTATGCTTCTGCTGCACGTGATACCGCCAATCATGGGAAGAAAAGCCTCCATCCATGGCCAAGGAGCAAGAAGCCTACCCCCCACGAAATATTCAATTTGCTGGACCAGGATTGTCTGAACAAGTTGGCATATGACCGGGCTGTGCGGCGCACATATCAAAAGCTTGTTAAGATGTACCACCCCGATCTTTCCAAACTGTGCGTGATACAAGGCCATGATGGTGTGGTGCTTCTGGTGGACCAGAAAAAGAAACGGTTTCATGAAATCCAGAGTGCTTACGAAGTGTTGAAATCCGCCCGCAGCCGTGCCGCTTATAACCGTGCCCAAACAACATCTTGGAGCGATTACAAGCGGGGAGAAACCTCAAGTTTTGACGCGTACCGTATGGCAAATGCGCATCGTAAAAAATACACCTATGAAAACGACCCCAAGTTTTGGCAGGCGGGAAACTGGGAGGACTACTACCAAATGCGCTACGGCCGGTCAGCCCCAACGGCCGAGGAGTGGGAAAAAAATAAGTGGAAAATTTTGTGGATAGTGCTTGCAGCATCATCTGTAGTAGTTGCATTACAGGTGATGTTGGCACTTGAAAGAACTAATGAATTTAATCGCCAAACACGACTTATGAACTTGCGTGCTTCTGCTGAGCTCGAAGATGCGTATACAAACTATGATGAAGGTTTATCGCGCTTCCAAAGAGTTAGACGTTTCTTACTATTCCGGAGACTGGGCCTCAGCGACCGGGATACCGACGGAACAAAGATGGCCGAAAACGATATGTTGACAAGGTATGCCCAGGAACAGGTCAAGAAGCTATGATATCTTGGCGCATTACTTATACGCGTCTATAAGCAGCACCTCGAAAAAAATGTTATCGTTTGATTCGCTGTCCGATGTTCAAGAGAGTCAAAAATGAATAGGAAAGTTAAGAAAATTCTCATTCTTCTTTAGCAACTCAGGATTGTCATTCTCAAATGCATTATTAGTTCCCGAAAATGCGCATGAAAAAAAGAAAGTGTGAGCTCTGGAAGCTACTCTTGAGTTTGTAAAGTAGAGGCTTTGCAACAGGATTGTATTTTAGCTGCCAATAAAAGACAAATTTGTTAGTTTGAAAATGCAGACTTTAATATTGTGAAACCAATTACACGTATAACAAACACATTATTTTTCACCAATCATGTTATCATTATACCGCTCAAATATAGAAAAGTTCCGTAAAAGGCTTCGGCCCATGGAACTGGAAAAGAAAACAAGTTTGAATTATGTTTGCTGTTGAGCCCTTAAATACTTGCATTTATGTCCATCTTGTTTGGATGATTTTACACTCTATTATAATATGAACTTCTTTACTATGAATATTGTTTGCGCTTTTCATTTACAAGATTCAAATACCTGCGTTGGGAACTCTTTGATTATTATCCTCGTTAACATGTTAGGGTGAAACATTGGTTCAATGATGGAACACAATGATAACTACTTAGATGACTGGTTTTTACTATGGATAAAGGAGTCATCGCTTACAGAAATGAAAAGTTTCATGAGAGGTCTTTTTCAATTGAACAAAAACAATTACATTAGATTCAAACGCTGTAAACCACATATCAGCTTTATCGGAAACGTTTCCCCTCAAAACAACTAGACCCAGGACGCAAAGTTTTATCCTCAAGAACGACAAACCAGGAACAGTAAATAACATAGGGATTCCCACTATATAATCCAATGCCCTGTTTAGTTAACAGATCATCATCTTTGAGTCATTTGTGTTGTTCGGGTTATTGAAAATACCATTCTCGATCCAGTCATTCATGCAAGTCCCCCTTTATGTTCTATTATAGAGATTAAACTCATGTATTCCTTGCTTCAGAAGCTCAGATACAATGGGTTATCTTTGTAATTGCTAGGTAATGATTGGTTTGACAAAAATGTCGATGTATTGATAGGAATTGGTCGAAATATATCAGTTGGTCTAGAAACGAGTAGAAGACTTTCTGTTTTGTATATAACCAGGCGCAGTCTTCTAGAAGGGGAAGCCGCATGTCACTCTTTATCAAAAATACGATCACCTGATTCTAACTTTCAAGAAAAAAAATGACTTCAAGATTTTTAAGCATACAGGAGAATTGAGAATACGTGGACAGATTTCTTATGGAGCATTGTTTTTTGTTTTCTGCATGGCTCTTCTAACCGATATCAGTTTTGATACTTTGTCAAGGACATGGATATTGCTTATAAAGGCTTACCTGAAACATTCGCAGATATTGTTTAAGCCCTAGAAACTTTGAATATGACGAATTAAGTTGTAGATTGGGGTGTGTAATTAGGAATTTTGTTATCAGCATCCATGTATAATGCACCCATGTATACGTGCAGTATCCAACCTGCATATCTTGATCAACTTGAGCAACGGGGCAGATACAAAACCTACAGTCAATGTGTTGATCAAAATTTGAAAAAAAAATAGTTTGTAAAGGGTAGCCCAAAAATTTTCGAAGAGAATTAAAATGACTTCTGTAGGTATGATGACAAATTTATGAAGTAGAAACGTCTTTTCTTGAAGTTGACTTAAACACGCATTTCTGAATGGACAGTTCCTCTTTGCGTCTCCTCTGTGCGTCATCGTAAGCAGTCGCGCAGATACGAAGCCTGCAGCAATTGTTTTCATCAGGTATGGGGAATGAGTTGATATGTAGAGAATAATAATTGATTATGATACACTTAAATACGACTAAATTATTTTCGATAATGCAATTCCAGTTTAAAATTTTCTGCCATGAGACCGGCCTAAATGAAGAGATCTCTTAGCGAGAAGGACTGAATGGATCTGCAACATTCTGCATAATGACTATTGAACTCAAAAGAGAAAAAAACTTTGATTGGATAAGATCAGTTGCATAATCGGTTGCGATTGCTTAATTTTGAGACTATGCAAGAAAGGACAGCTAAGCAGTGTCACTCTCTGTAGGAACAAAACTAGAATTTTTTTTTGGCCTTGACTACATATTCGCATATAATTGCATAATTGGCATTTTTTGCTCAAACAAACGAAACAAATGTCATTTTATGAGCTTGCACCGAAAGATTATAGAGGTCAAGAAACTTCATTCTCTTATCTTCGGGGAAAAGTTGTTCTAATCGTTAATATTGCAACTAAGTGCAAATTTGCACCACAATTGATAGAGCTTGAGGAGCTAAATAAGAAGTATGGAAGCCAAGGTTTGGAGATCATTGCATTTCCTTGCAATCAGTTTGCACGACAAGAACCAAAAGAAGCGGTAGAAATCATTTCCTATTGCTCCATGAGCTATGGTGTTTCTTTCCCCGTTATGTTTAAAGTCAAAGTGAACGGTAAGAATGCTGATCCGGTGTTTAAATATTTAAAAACCAAAAAGAGTGGGTCAATGGGAAACAAACGTATATCGTGGAATTTTAACAAATTTTTGATCGATAAAGATGGAAATGTTATCAAACGCTTTCCTACACTTAGAAATCCTCGACGGTTGGCCCCAGAAATCGAGAAATTGCTTAACGATTGCCCTAGTACCGTTTCGTCTGACTCACCCGCTAAGAAATAATGTGTTAAACTTTAAGATATGGTACACAGATACTTCCAAACAGAAGAGTAGAGAAGTACTAACTTTATAATATTATACTCCGTTTACCACTATGAAAAGAGTCTTTGGGGTATTACGTTGACAGATAGTAACATCTATTTAAATTATAATATACTTATTTAAGAAATCTTGGGGCTTGTCAAGACTTTGATCTAAGTCTTTCAGATGTGTCCTTTATACCAATTCTGACCCTTTGTGATACACATATAGAAAGTGTGCCGAGTACATATTTGATTAGTGCTCCTTCAACAGATATATTTCAAGAGAAAAATATGTCCGAAACCATAATTCAAGATGTCCCATTTAACCGCAGCTACTGGTATGTTTAATGCGGAGCTCTTATAAGTTTTGTCATTTTTTTCAATAAATCTTTTGGAAGATTCAAGTTTTTGCCCAAGGTGTATTTGGATGTGTCGTCCCATAAAATATATTATCCCAAAGCTAGTTGTTTCGTTGATAGACCATTGTCAAATATTTTTCAAAGTAACTTTGTTAAAAAACGATATCTTCGGAATGGGTCTAATTATGCCGATGATGATTGTTTTTGAGAAACTTGCTTCAGTACGTTCATTAGAAATAACATTGTCTTACCTGATTCAAACCTTCTTTTGAAAACCATTCAATGTGCGTTAAAATCATTCTCTCTAACACCGATATCATTTTAATGTATAAGAAGGGGTAGACAGATGAGTCGTTCCACAATAATGGAACCGAATTTCACCGGTATGTTTTAGCAGCCAATACACTCCCAATCTAATGTGTGCAATGAGAGATGTGCGAATATTGTATTCAGCGGGGCTTCAACATAAATTTCTACACATGAGAGGCAGAAGTCTCTTTAAGATAGGCAGTAAATACGTTTTCTTTTATGTGATATTCGTAGCTACCACAAAACTCATCTATGCTTTCAGTAAACGATTCGGCAGTTTATTATTGATGAATCTAAAACTGAAATCAAGAACATGGGTGCTATACTTGGGGAACCGAGCAAGGACATTATTTGCTTAAAAAACTATATTCACAAATAAACCTAGACCAAATATCGGCAGTTTACTTTAAAGAATGAGGAAACGGACATATTATTAAGCTAGTATGTCAATTATGCTTCGTATCTGTGACTGCAGGTTCCGCCAGCGCCAGAAAATATCTCATGAGCTCTATTTTCTGTTTCTAAATTGAAAAAATAATTTACGACAGGAAGAAAGGGGCGACAGGCTAGATGAGTAGTTTCGAACTCTCACTACTTAAATGGTGAAATTGTGGCTGTTATGACGACCAACCCCATTTCAGTATACTTTGGTCTTTTCGTAAGAAACGGTAGTCAAGGGAGTCATCGGAACGTGTTTTCGAATGTTACCGAAAAGATTATTCGTGAAAATTTTAGGTTGATATAAACTTGACTTCGATTGGCAGACAGATACTGGTTTTTTTTTCGCAAGCACAACGTTGCCTACGATTCTGTCTGTTTCATGCGCGTATGCTACATCATTTTCAACTGTTTCCTCCAACTGGTTTTGAACGCGTCGTTGGTGAGAATTCTGAATTTTCATTAAATACATGATTGCAGAGGAAAAAGGGATTGCAAAAACAAAACAGGAGTAGGAAAGGGCATAAAAATCAGCTAAAAAATCAGCAAACAAACAAACAAGAAATGATAAACCATAACCCTACTTTTCTACCCCTGCGCCAACCCATCACCTCGTATCACGTGATGATGTTTGCGCGCGAGATATCATAGTACTTTGCATATCGTACCAGGGACTGGAAGTAGGCGTGACGCACAACCAGAAACAAAGACATGAATTTCCAGAAGCCAGCGACCGTGTTGGACCTCAAAAATATTCGGGCCAGCCTTGTGCGAATGGAAGACACCATTGTGTTTGCTCTTATTGAAAGATCGCAATTCTTCACACTGCCAAGCGTCTACCAGCCTAACAAGTATAAGATAGAAGACTTCGACGGATCCTTCATGGAGTGGCTCCTCTTGCAGACCGAAAAGATCCACTCGCAAGTTAGGCGGTACGAAGCGCCAGACGAGACGCCGTTTTTTCCTGAGCAGCTACTTAAGCCGTTGTTGCCGTCGATCAAGTACCCCAAGATCTTAGCCTCGTACAGCGACGAGGTCAATGTGAACAAGGATATATTGGATTTCTACGTGCATCGTATCGTACCGCAGATGAGCTGTGCAGAGGGTGACCAGAACGAAAACTCCGGCTCTGTGTCGGTGTGTGATGTCGAGTGCTTACAGGCGCTTTCTCGCCGCATCCATTTCGGCAAGTTTGTGGCGGAAGCAAAGTACCAGGCCGAGCCCGAAATGTACCGGAAGCTTATTTTGGCCAAAGATGTGGCGGGGATAGAGGCCAGCATCACCAATCAGGCCGTGGAGGACAAAATTTTGCTCCGGTTGAAGGAGAAGTGTGAGACTTACGGCACGGACCCCTCGTTGAAATACGCACAGAGACCCCAGGCTAAGGTGGACCCCGAGCTCATTGTGCACTTGTATCAACAGTACGTGATTCCACTCACAAAGAAGGTCGAGGTGGAGTACTTGTTGCGGAGACTAGAGGATAAGCAGTAAAACGATCAAAGAGTTTTGGAGAGACTAAAAGGCAGAGACCAAAAGCATAGAAAGATGGCGCACAATCTACTGCGGCAGGATCCCGGACCTGCACCGGCTTCAGGAACAAGTAAGTGTTGCAGCACGTGTACACGTGTATTTCCTGTAAGATTCTTCGGCAAAGATAACCTAATAAATGCCTTTAATCAATGCATCCGACGGCTCGCAGGCCCATGCGGAGCACGTTTTCGCGGCAGTCTGCAGGACGCGCGTCTTCAGATTTTGCACCCACCGGTGTTATTAGCCGTGGTCCCAGAAACGTATAAAGCAGCGGTGCATGGCGTCCGTATGGTGCAAGACCTTTTGTAAGAAGATCGTTTTTAATTCTTTTTTTAATTCTTTTTTTAATTCTTTGCTTTTTAGCCCCGCTTCTTACTGCAGCGCTTCTTCTTCTACTGCGACGTGGGCAACGACGCCGAGCGTCCCCCCTCAAAAAGATAGATCCGCTATGCTTGTACCTTATCTTGACATTAGTGTCTGGGTGGCTTTTTTGACCTTGGCTGCAATTACGTTTGCTGTATCAAAGGCTATCTCTTCACAAGTCCGACGGATTGTGCGTGTGGTGGCTGTATTTGTGTGGGCATGTTTGGTCAAGCCGTTGCTCTACAGCACCACTCAACACCGCAATCAACAACAGGCGTTGGACCACTTCTACAGCAGACAGGCACACGTGTACGACATCACGCGCAGTGTGCTTTTGCAAGGCCGCACGGAGTGCTTGCAGCTCGCGGCGGCGCACTTGCCCGCAAGCAAACGTGGGTTGGTGTGGGTCGATATTGGCGGTGGTACCGGCAAGAACATCGAGATGATGAATGCGGTATTGCCGATTGCAAAGCACTTTGCCGCCGTATATTTGGTTGAACTATCCCACTGCTTGTGCGAAGTGGCACGGAGCCGCCTTTTAGGCCAGACGTGGGGCTCCCGTGTGCATGTGCTTGAGGCTGATGCCTGTGCCTTTACCATCGAGCACGCCGCTGCAGACTTGGTGACATTCTCGTACTCGTTGCTGATGATCCCGACATTTCACGCGGCAGTCGACCACGCCGCTCGCTTGTTGGACCGCGAAACGGGTGTCGTGGCCTGTGTCGACTTTGGTGTCCAGAGTGTAGACACGAGCATGGGCCATGAGAACACGCTTGGTGGGCTTTCCGGACGCCACGTGCCATGGGGTTTCCGAAATTTTTGGCGTATGTGGTTTGAGACCGACCGCGTGTATTTGGACGCCGCCCGCCGCAGCTACTTGGAGTATCGCTTCGGTACGCTCAAGGCCATGAATACCTACAACAATACGCTCGGATGCATTCCTTACTATGTATGGCTCGGCTGCGACAAGGCCCGCCTGCGTGCGTTGGTCTACCGCATAAACTGCTTGGCCACCGAGCTGACGTATCTCGCGCCCGCAGACGAGCAGGTAAGCGACGTATCTTTAGACGTTCTGGGGGCCGACCCCATGAGTAAGGGCCACGAGGCCGCGCTCATCAACATCAGCAAAAACTTGCCCTTTCCATCGACATACTACCAGACTCTGCCCTGGCGCGTGTACTATGACGAGAAAAGCTCGCAGCATCTCCAGTTCCGAAACCGATATATCTACGCCTTCACGTGGGAGGACCCGCGCGAAGATCAGCGTATCTTGGGGCTTTCAGGCAACGACACAGTGTTGACAATCACCTCGGCCGGCGACAATGTCTTGGCATACGCCAGCTTGCCGGACCCGCCGCGCCGTATCCATGCCGTCGACTTGAACCCGTGCCAGAACCATCTTCTCGAGTTGAAGTTGGCTGCGCTCAAGGGAACATCCCGCCACAACCTCTGGCTTATGTTTGGCCACGGCCGTTTCCATGACTTCCGCCAGTTGCTTTTGCGCAGCTTGAGCACACATATGTCGTCCACCGCCTTCCAGTACTGGATGGAGAAGGGCCAGTCCACCTTTGACGTGAGGGGGAGGGGCCTTTACGATACCGGCTCCACCCGCTGGGCATTGCGGATCGCTCACGCCGTGTTTGGGCTCTTCGGCATCAGGCCTTACGTCGACGACCTCTGCTCGTGTACAGATATCCAGGATCAGGTGCGGATCTGGAAGACCAAGATCAAGCCTGCGCTCTTCAACCCGTTCGTGGCAACACTTCTTATCGGGAACCCAATATTTCTTTGGAAGGCCCTCGGCGTGCCCGTAAATCAGGCCCGCATGATGGGTGACTCTGTTTTGAGGTATGTCATTGATACTTTCGATCCGGTGGTACACCGATCATTGCTTTCGTCCGACAACTACTTCTATTATTTGACCTTGAAGGGTCACTACACTCGTACCAACTGTCCGGACTACTTGACCGAAAAAGGCCACCGCAACCTCACTACTCCCAGAGAAAGTGGCACAGCACCTATCGACAATATCCGGATCCACACAGACACCTTGAACGACGTGTTTGCTCGTCTTAGTCCAAAGTCCATTACCGTCGCCATCATTATGGACCACATGGATTGGTTCGACCCTTATGGCAAAGACGCCGAAAAGGAAATCTTGGTCGTAAAAGAATGTCTAGTTCTCGGAGGTCGCGTAATGCTTCGCTCCGCAGCGCAGTACCCGTGGTACATCAAGTGTTTCGAGAAGTGTGGGTTTCGTTGTAAGCCCGCCGCAATTAGGCATCGTGGCGACTTTATTGATCGCATCAACATGTATGCCTCCACCTGGGTTTGCACTAAAGAGCTGGAAAACATCAACTGGCCGGGTGATGCACGTCGCCGTATGAGTAGCTTGAAGATTTGATACTGTAGCTGCAGCATCTGTCTGGATCATTTTGATAGACATTGCTTCATGTGTGTATTTATTCAACGAGTGACTTGCTTATAAAGGTATTTCCCCTAAAGGACTTTTTCCTATGACTTAGATGTACGAACTAGAAAGTAGCGGGAACAAGCTTAAGTCACGGATTTTTTCCTGATTACATCTCATTATACGATATACGATGGCAGAGCTTGCATTCTAGCCCTTCTTCCATTAATTTGTTCTTCCATCAACTTGTGGGACATAAATGGGCCAAATAACCCAGAAAAAAAACCTGGTAGCCACATTCAAATATAGTGCCCCGTTTCCAGTAGTGAACAGAAGTATGCCTGTTGGTTTATTATCGAGCGCCGGTAGAGCTCGAGTAGTTATTACTGTCATCAAGGCATATCACGCTAGCATATCTTGAAACGAGGCATCAAGAATCCAGGGTGAGAGAATGGGTCATATGCGTTTGCATGGTTTACTTGGGGTTGGGGGGGGGGCTCCCTGAACAAGGGCATGTCATATTCGGTCGGCTTAAAGAAGAATCATCACATCCCCTTGCCCCATTTCTGCTGGTTTTTCATCGGAATAAAAGACCGTCACCTTCACCTTGAGTGCGCCATTTTGCTGGAAGCATGCCGCTGTTTTCTAGGCGTAGGAGCCGCCAGGCCTCTTGTATATGTTCGGGCGTCAAAGGCATTTTATGGTCGCCCATGTATTCAAGGTTCTTCTCAGGAATCAGCAGAACTTCCTCGCCTTTCGCTAATCTTTGCAAAGTCTCGCGTTTGCGTTTCTTTTTCGCATCTATATCTAGAATAAGCTGTGTCTTATACTCATTCTGCTGCACCTCAAATGCCTTAGTAATGATGTCTCCGAGCAACAGCTTTGAAAGTCCGGCCATTACAACCGCAATGTTTTGTGGAATCAGATGTCCCAACACACTGTTGCAAATTTTCTTGACCCCGGGCTTGTTGATGGCCATGCGTCGATACGCTTCAAATCGCTCCATCTGGTCGTCCGAGAACGACGTGATGAGCAAGCGTTTTTTCTCATCATCATCTGGCTCGTGCCGACTACTTTCCTGGCTTCGAAGCTGATGATATTTTTCAACTAACTCTAGGTCCTCAATGTCTGAAAGGTCAGACAAGTCTTCATCGGAGTCCAATGGCCTTTCTTCGGCTCCAGACGGCTCTTCTTGTGCACTGTAAAGTACACGCCAAATCAACTCTTCGTCTTCCTCATCAAGACTGACATCACTATGAATACTATCCGAGTCGCTCATCGCGTTATTGGTGCATATGCCTTTGGAGTCTGCTTGTTTCGATATGACCAGAAAATAGTAACAATCGTAGGGAGAGCTTGGGTTCTAGAGATTCGTAAAGACTCACACAAAAAGCCTTCAAAACTATTTATATACCCAGGCAAAGTTACGGCTTTTGCGAGTGATCTTGGTAAGACTCTGAAGACGATGTATTTGAATGAAGTAGTTTAGCGGTGCGCAACATATATGGGCGCGACTACATTAAAATATCCTGGCAACCAGAGGAATCAAAGATAGTGCGAGGATATTCTTTAAACTACAACCCGCCATATATATAATTGAGTTGTCCAACCAGGATCTCAAGAACTTGATACTATAGTGCCCACATGTCAGACAGTATTCACCCAGCTGAAGTTGTTCCTATACTAGGTCCTGGGTCAAACGCTGTAATAAAGTGTGTATATTCTTGAGATATTCGCTCACCGTCTATAATTTACTCTTGTACTTCAATGGCAAATGCTGATTTTTAATACTTTGGAAGCAGAGACAATACCACTTGCCAAAAGTACAAGAATTAATCTCCAGTAGAACTTGCCGCAGAATTCCAAAACTAAGATTAAGACCAAAGCGAAGATATATATACACTGGTTTTATTCAAATTCCATAATATATACATATATAAATGTAGCGTTCTCATTAGTGTGTACTCTACACGCTTGTGTATGTTTGTTTACGAAGGGTATATGTCGGGCAATTTATTTTATGAAAATGAGATTGTTCGTTTCTCGGTTCGAATTGATTTCATATTTGGTTTCGCGTGTATGTCGGTTTTTACCAAAAGAAGAGAACAAAGAAGAAAAAGATAAGAAATATTCTTCGACTTTGTGTCCATTTTTGATGTTCCTGCTACCTGCGATGTGTTCCGTAGACCAATTGGAACTGGAAATACAGGGCATAGGCAAAAATGTGCTTCTAAAACTAGAACGTATTTTTCGACTGGTTTTCGAACCTCCAGCAATTCTCAAACCACATTCTGTCATTGCGGTTTATATGTGACATTTATGTATATACTTGCGATATGGCTGAAGAGAAACATGCATTTGAACATCTGATTGCCTCAATTCCCTGCTATTGTGTACTTCTGATGAAGATTTTTAAGGA
Organism: Metschnikowia krissii; assembly: GCA_030561945.1. NCBI lineage: Eukaryota > Fungi > Ascomycota > Pichiomycetes > Serinales > Metschnikowiaceae > Metschnikowia > Metschnikowia krissii. The sequence goes on from JAKTYP010000086.1 coordinate 46,779, forward strand.
ATATCGTCACTGTATCCAAATGACGGGCCCACTCGTGATTTCTTTCCAGCAATATATCGTCCACAAAATGCAGAATCTTGAGGTATGCTTTTGCATCGAAGTGCGTTTGAGCTATAATTAAATCCAAAGCTTCTATTATTCCAGAAATGGTATAGTGCTTCATTGCGCTTTCAGCCACGAGACCAAGATTTCCGCAACTAAAATCCGCGAGACGGATGGCTTTTCTGACACTAATAGTGACGTCCGTAAGGAACGAAGTGACGTTGAAGACGTCGACTTGCGACGCGAGCAACCGCTGCTCGTACTCAGTCCCATAGAAGGGTCCGTCCACAACAGGTTCTCTCGCGATGGCGTCTATGTGGCGCAAGGGCACATTCTGCACAGAATCTGCGTACGGACGCATCGTCGTCAGGAAAAAGAAAGTAATTTCCGATGTGGTGTTCTGTAGCAAGTGAGAGGGAACACGGTTCTTCAGCACATTGAGCACATGTATCGCAGGAACAATCTTCACGTAAGGCAGGACGGCCTCAAAGAGGCGCATGTGCTCCATTATAGCTTCAGTGATTTCCATACGTGTCACACCCAGTTCCTCTGCGGCAACGAAGTTGACCTTGAGGTGTCGTGTGACGTCCCCCAAGATTCGGTTACCTGCTAGCACCTCATTTCGCATGGCAAAGTCAGGCTGTAGCAAAAGATCGTAGATAGCTTGCGTGACATAGAATGGTAAGTCGTTTTCATGCACAAACAGCAAGGTGTACGCCATGCGCACCTTGAAGAGCTGGGTATCTAACGAGAGCCACGCCTGGTCCTGGAAGTAGAGTTCCACAGAGTACTCAGGAACGTTGTGGTTGTGATTGGTACCTGAACTTTGGGTTGTTGTGTTTGCCTGCTGCAATTCTACATTCACACACAGATGCGGGAGAGACGCGTCCCTGTTTCTGACAGCTCGAGCAGCGACGGTTGCGGTTTCTGTGGTGATGCGTTCATCTCCGGTAATGGAGTCCGTACTGTCCGTTAAAATTGCGCCTTGTGCAAGTGCTTCGTCAAACTCTGGGGTGGGAGGTTGCACCAGCTTTGGGAGCCGATCGATCAAGGGGTATTTGTATGGGACGCCGTCGGCGGCAAGCCGAAAATCTAGCTGTTTCTGGGTGGCTTCGACCAAGTCCGGAAACCTGAAACCGCGGTCGCCGAAATAGATGTGCACCGGCTGCGAGACCGTAAAATTATGGGCGACTAGCTCTCTTAATGCCTGTGCCAGTTCCAAGTGAGGGGTCCGGGTCAGGCCCCGCAACATAAGCCATGCACTGATGGCTATTGCTGCGGCGAGAAAATACATGCTTACTACCCGGTGAGTTTGTGCAAAAAAAAACTGGTGATGGTGGCCGTAGGTGGAATAGTAGCGGTCGAAGAAGTCGAAGAAGTTGAAGAAGCTGGAGAAGCCCGAGAAGTCAGAGAGTTCGGAGGCACTGCAAATAACAATTCAAATAACAGAGATTTTGAGTGCTCTCCTTTTTTTTAAAAGAATTGCCGAGTATTGTTTTGGGTATGGATGGGCTCTTGATACCCCGAATATCCTTTCCAGTCATTAAATATAAACCTGCGGGCTGAAGTACTCTAGCCGAACAATGTATTGCTTGCACATAAGACACCATCGCAGAGCCCCATCGCAATGTCCATATATGCTCATTTATGGCTTTCGACGGCCTTTCGAATACGCTTTTCTTTTGCCAAACTCCACCTTCCAGTGCAGGAAAAAATCCTAACAGCCAGAATTATGGGGGTACCTTCCATCCCAATATCAACACAAGAAGTGCCCGAGAGTCAGGAGCAGCAGTACGTGCACGAGGTATACAACGAGATCGCAGCGCATTTTTCGCTGACACGGTATAAGCCCTGGCCCATTGTCGAAAGGTTTCTTCTTAGCCGGCCGGACTATAGTATAGGTATTGACGTGGGTTGTGGCAATGGCAAGTACTTGGGCGTCAATCCCAAATTGGTGATTGTGGGCTCGGACCGGTCCGACGGGCTCGTGACGTGCGCACAGCAAAACTCTAAGGATAAGCACCTCTTATGTGTGGCGGACGGGCTCCACTTACCGCACGAAAATGGGCGCTTTGACTTTGCTATTTCAATCGCAGTCATCCACCACTTTGCCACGCCCGAACGCCGCATAGAGGCTGTCCGCCACATCCTCTCCAAAGTGAGACCGGGCGGACAACTTCTTGTATATTGCTGGGCCCTTGAACAGGAAACTTCAAGGCGAGGATACAAGGACGGCGACAACCAGGACATTTTGGTGCCCTGGGTGCTTCAGAAAAAACAAAAAAAGAAATCGCGGGTCCCCACCTCCGAGACCACGAATAAAGACATAGGCCTCAAAAACAAAGACCAAAATGAAGAAGCACCCACAGAGACCAAGTATAGATACTACCATTTGTACCGTGAAGGTGAATTGGTGGCGGACGCGGAGAATGCCGGCGGCCGCGTGGTCGAACATGGGTACGAGAAAGACAACTGGTGGGCCATAATAGAGAACACCGACACACACGTGCGGGAATAAAACAAAGGTGCTACATTCCCTAAATTTGAGTGTAACTGGATTTCAAAACTGTCCTTAATTATTCTTTTTCATTCATCCATTGATTCATTCATTCATTGTTTTTTTTTGCAACAGGACTATCGCAATCCTGCGCCGCTATATTTTCATACAGTGCATGATGCTCCAGAGCCTTCTGGCTCTAGTCTCTCGAAAATGATGTATAGTTGAGTCCATGATTCTATGTTCATAACAGGCCTAGCGACCTAGACATAAGGATAAAATATCGACGATGTGCAGCGAGCGTCAGCTTTTGTATTGGAAGACAAAGCAAATGTAGACTATGCTAACAGACAAAAAGCATTGCCACAGATACACATGGTATGTGTAATACTATATGACTTATAACACATCTGTAAGTGGTACTTTGAAATAGATTCGACTGACTCCATGTATGATAACATGAGCCTGAAGTTTGTGAAATAAAAGCAAGGTCCATGGTATTGGAAGAAACTATTGGCATGTGCCAGTGGATGTGCTTGATGCCACCGTCATGAGGAAGTTCAAAAATGTTTTGATAAAAAGCACTTTGATGTGAAGCTAGTACTTAGAAAGCACACACGACGTAAATGTCTTCATCAAAGTTCTAGAAGCTGCTTCAGAAGTTGCGTTAGAAGCCAACATCTCGCAATTCCCATCCTACCAATTCAGACACATTATTCCCTCTAGAGTGTGCCTCTAATCTCTATTTCTTTTTCTTTTTTTTTCTCTTGGTGCTGAAAAGAAAGCTTCAATAACCTCAATACATCCTTTATCATCAACTACTATGCCGCCCTCCTTTTCATTCAGCTTCCGATAGCCAAATTAGCTAAATTCAAGCCGTAGCTTCAATCAACTCGCATATTTCAGTACCTGCACATACATGCAGCATACTATGCCAATGTGCCATCCACCTGAGTGTTTCTCAGTTTGATTTCGCCTTTAGTGGTCGTGCGTGAATCAATACAAGTAGTTTTCTCCACCCCTCTCCGCGAAACGAGGCACATCAATTCGCAGCCACGCGCGCGCTCACTTCCACCTTCCCCAGCCTCCAAATAAAATATATCCCCCACAAAACACACTTTTTTTTTCGCCACAAACAATGTCGATGCGTACGGCCAAAGACAATGCAGTACGAGCAACAGATCTTGATGCGCTCAGCTGCAGGAACTCCGCTAACTCAAAGGGCTACTTTATGCCCATAGATCCATATGTTAAGCTGCTTGTTGAGGCCCACGAAACAACGCTCCCGTTCACCGAGGGTTATTCAACGCTTTCTGCTGGAAGGGCTCTTCGACTGGCATTTGGGGCTCCTAAGCTCCCGCTTATCAATCGTGGCACGTATCTTCGCACGGCAGCAGTCGACCTCGTAGTTTCTCTGTTCATAACCGAGCACAGGGCATGTCAGGTGGTGTCGTTGGGTGGTGGCTCAGACACGCGGGGATTCCGTGTTTTACAGAAGCATCCTCACGTGTGCTATACAGAAATAGACTTTCCCGAGTCCACAAGAGTTAAGAAAGTCGCAATAAGCCGTCTGCGTGAGATTAAAGATATTGTGGGGTTGTCAACACAGCATCAAAGCTTTCCGCACGAGAACGAACTTTCAAATGGGCAAGATTTGGCGAGGAAAGATGGGGTGAAAATTCGAGAAATATCACCGCAACCCAATGTGGCGCAAGCGAGCACTCCCGCACTAATGCCCAAGATCGAGGTGTCCTCGCGCGCCGGTTTATTGGCCATTGACCCGGAAATACACACCGAAAAATACCACTTGGTGGCTCTTGATCTCAGAGAACTTGCCGAGCGGGGCGCACTGGCATTGCCGTTCTTAAACCTTGACCTACCAACGTTGGTGATTTGTGAGTGTGTCTTATGTTACTTGGCCCCTGAGGAGACAAAGAGCGTCCTAGCGTTCTGGAAATCTGTATTTAGCAAGGTTGCATTTGTCGTGTATGACCCTATGTACATCGGTGATGCATTTGGAAACATGATGTCACATAACCTCAGACGCAGGGGGTTGAATTTAGATGCGTTCGAATCGTTCCCGGATTTACCCTCACGCAAGAAACTCTTTGAGACCCTTGGGTTCCAGCCCCGGTTAACGGATTGTGCGCTGCTTGGCGGATTTGGTACATCATCAGACACATGGCTCGATGCTTCAGAAAAAGCCCGCGTCGAACGGCTTGAGATGGTCGATGAAGTGGAAGAAATCGCCCTCTTGTTGCGCCACTATTGCCTTATTTACGCAGAGACAGGTCTACTGCTGCAATCTATCCGTCAGCTTTCTTGGGAGATCTGAGCGGAGGCATACTTCTGTAAGTTTATTGCCAGCGCTGGGCGCTCTCTATTATTGTGCGCAATCCGATTCAATTATTCAAGGACCTATCCCGCATAAGCTACTTCTATTTGCTGTTCCACAGTAACCCTTTAGCCATGACTAAATAATGAAAGTGGACATACTCAACTTTGCGCAGCCAAAAATTTAATATGGCTTGCGATCTCGCGGCAGATCTTTTTGCGGCCATCACTGTTGAATTTCGGCACATCTGCGAGCTCAACATGCGCATCGCAAGCCCACATTTGGATTTGTTGCATTACACGCAACTCGACATCAACCCCAGCCTCTCGAATCATAAAATCTGAGTAAAGCCGCCGGCGCTTTCCATTGTCATCTTTCGGTCCTCGGCCCAACCCATTTCTTTCAAATAATTCTGAGAGATAAAACTTTGGCCAGTTTGCGTGCAAGAACATCAAAGAATGCGACTTATATAAATGAAAGTTATAGTTGTAATTGGTGTCATCAGCCTGGTCTTGCGCATATTCTTTTTGCGGAACACTTTTTTGATGGGGAATAGCTGACTGAACGTAGTCAATAATTGGGTCGTATTGGCCCATTCCAAAGTACTCTCGCTTGTTGTGTTTCCCAACGGGCCCAAATTCACGGTTGAACTCGCCTACTTGATAGTATGGAAGGTTGAGTTTGTGTGCCGCGGCAATGAACGTTTCCTTGTCACCTTCTCCAGCAGCGCCTTGACTGAATAACGGATAGAAAAAATCTGGTCCGTAAAAGTTGTAGTACAATGAGAGAACAAGTGTCGGAAAATGTTTGGCCTTGTCTATCATCATCTGGCCTGTTTCGCTAGATGCTTCTGGGATCGCACCTTTAAGATCGTGGAATGATAGCGAGTTTGGGTCTTGTGATTTTCCGCGACTATCATCCTCGAAATAACTGTTACGTTCCTGAATGCGGTGGTTCACATCGATGTCTGCAATCTGATAGAACAACGGCGAAGTCGAACGCCGCCACAAGTCGGGCCACATCACCATGTGCAGCGACTTGAATGGCTCGTTGACAAAAAGCAAGTCTGGGTTTTTGATGGGCACATTGTCAGCATCCAAATAAAGCACGTTTCTGAATGACGATACCATAAGTGCGATGTTCTTCAACTGGAATCCACCGATGCGCAGCATGACAGAAGCAGGCACAAAGTCCTCTATTATGCGACACTGTCCGTTGAGTCGCGGCAAAAGATTGTTGCACAAGTCGATGTTGAAGTCGCTTTTCTTTGGGATGATCACTTCCACAGGCAACTTCGAGCCCAAGGACCGCAACATAGAAATCGATGTTAACACTAACTGATCGTATCTGGCGCCGCCTAGATACACTATTCCATTTCCCCGCATGAAGTCGAACTGATTGCCCTTCTTCAACACACTTTCAGGCACGGTAGTCTTCATCGCCTGCAAGTACTGACGGTGTGACGACATTAATGCAAGCTTTTCTTCTTCGCTGATCTGCAAAAACAGCAGCAAGTAATCATACGTTCGAACAGGCTCTTTTTGGTACTGCTCGCGCAAATGGCCGCCGTAAACAGGCACACGGCCTTCGCGGTTTGGGTACTGATTCAGCTCCTTAGACTTCCGGTAGTGATTGTCGTCGTTTATGCCGCCGATAGTCGGTTTGTGTGCATCGACGGTCATGATAAGGTCGTCTAAAAAAGTTGAAAGCTCTATTTGGAAATCGTTGTAGGCGTTCAACAGATCAGTTTTATCTTTTAAGGAGACCCCGTCTGACGTGTCCTTGGGCTCCTCATCGTACATAGAGATTTCCACGAACGTGAATCCGTGTTTTTTCAGCACCGCGGCCAATTCCTGAATCCGGAGTGTTTCAGGATCGTCAACATCCAACGAAATGCCCGCCAGGCGGCTCGCAACTAACAATCCGTGGTCTCTGTCATCGAGATACATTCGATAGAGAGCTTTTTTGGGAGCCCCTGGAGCGAAAATGTCTCCCAGTGTCATGAGGGATGATCCATCTGGGATCATCAGTATGAGTTCGTTTAGTGATTGATCAAATAAATCGTTATGAGAGCTCTCATAGACGGAAAGCCATATATTAAGTACCACCACGGCTAGAATTCCCGCGATGGTAAGACGGGTCGTTTTGGAGGACAATACATGTATTGACATGACAGAATGCCTATACTCTGTCAGATACTATACGTGGCCGATATATGAATTAACCCCTTGAGGCGAAGAAAGAACAATTACCCCAACAACGAGTACACTTGTTGTATTGCCCACAGATTTGCCGCGCGAAATGCCTGTATAAGAAACAACGGGCATGGAGGCTGATTCCGGCATGCACTAAGAAATAATGTTTTCCATGACCACGGGTGAATAAAGAACGACAAATTTCAAAACAACCAATCACCGTCAACTCAACCTCGTCTTCAGTTTCTTTTTGTGAATTCTTTCGAGTTGTCTGGGTTTTGGATAAGATGTTGAAGGACTCTTGCATGCAGTGACATGTCATACCTGGGTTTAGTCTGAGCATCGTGGCCTGAAAAGGAAATGCTATGAAGCATATTAATTATGTCTGGTCTCGCACAACAGTGTTTTGAGAGGTCTACATTTCTCCACAAAGGTCTTGCATTGCAAATCACCACCCATGTGGGGGCAACATCTAATGGGATACCAGTAGAAGGTGATTCGAAAAGCAAGGTAGTGGGATAAAGTACAGTTCTGAACAGAGCTCACAACTCAGGCTTAGACCAGTTAGGCATAGGTGTGATATTATAACCTGTGTATATCGATAAGCTTGAGGTATGAATAGCAGGTTCTCCTTCAGTTCCTCTGAGGAGTCTAGTTTAATTCTTGGCGGAGATTGAAAATGAAAAAAAAAATGATATCCTCCAAGATTTTACATTACATCGAAGTGCCAGAGTATCGTGTAATAACTTAATTTAAAGTTCATGGCGCCTGAGAATCGGTATTGTCGCTTAGCTATACAACGACTATCATAAAACTGTGTTTCTGTACACAATGCAAGCGCCGTTCGATCAATACTCATATCCAAGAAACATTTCCCATTTGCACGTGTCAATCATCAAACACAAAAACGTTTTCCTGACTCTAAACCTTTATTTATATTCCTACAAGAGTAATAGCAAACTTATTTCGAGCCAATATTCCCGCGGCAAACTCTGTGTAGTTCCCGGAAAGACTCCTGATCCGTGTCCAATGCATGTTGCTGTTGATGTTGCAATTATAACTTGGCTAAAAAATCAGACCAAGAATCTGCGATTTTTGCAAAACATGCGATATCTAACTAATGTAGAAAGCTCACCCTCATGGCCATTGCATGAGAGCGAAAGATATTGGTATGTCAGCTTATTCAATGCTATGCTCAAAGAAGTATTTTCAAATATAAAGTGTTGCCTGAATGATTTTATTTGATGGCCGCTTCGATTTCCCTCTTTTTTTTTTTTTTGTTTATTATTTTTTTCCCAGTTGTATTCAACCCAAAAACCGTGCTTAGTCTTATAATGCATACATGCAATTTGTGTTGGCCAAGGACGTGGAATGACTTCTTTGTTAGAGAGATGTAGCTCTTATATCAAAAAGACGTGTTTTTCATTTGAAATAGCTTGCTCGGCTTCTGATACGACTGTCAGTTTATCGATCGCTCTTTCATTATTATTTCCATGGTTATTACTATCTACCAACTGCAGATGGATTATTCAGTGGCTATGCAGCCGACGTGCACCTTTGGTGCGGAAGATTACGTGATACTGGCGACACTGTATAGGCTTCACTAGTAGAAATCAAAAATAAGTAAAAAAAAATGATTTTTTCTCCTATTCCATACAATAAATGGCTCACCTTTAACCTGGAAATGTTGCTTATTACCAATATATGTCAACCACCCATTCCAGCACAACGCATTGTGTCACCATATGAGCGGTGCTCATGCCTTGGAGCAACAATTAAAGTACACACGCTTACCAACCACACTCAATTCCCTTGTTCGATATACGTGGAATCTTATCGTACCCACATCCAGATACTTGGTCTGGGCTGTACTAGGAGTCGATGACGGAAGCCCGAATAAAAACAACAACAACTAGAAAGAAGAAATTGGCGTTCCTGTGTTCTGCACACAATATGATGCTAGCTGGTTATCGCGGGGTCTGGTTGTATAACAAGCATGTACAACATCATTTGCACCTTAGCTTCTATCCATACCCCATTTATATCTCACACCCAAAACCTCGTAATACTTTAAAATCATGGAGGATTCGGATATGTTCCCTGATATCGAGCAGGACAACAATCCGCTGTTTTTTAGCAACACCAGTAGCACTGGGCAGATACGGCCTAGTGCTGACGGGGCCACCGCAAACGACCCAAAATATGCCCTGAATCTCCTGGAGAGCTATGTTGATTTTGGGTCAACGGCATTGGTCAACGACTCTCTTGGTATCTCACAGAAAATTACGAAAATGCTTCGGAACCCGCAGCTCCAGATCGACGTTATTCTGAGCGAGCGGCTTGTCAACAGTGCGGTGGTGGTGTACTTAATAGAGCTTAAAACAAATGGTGATCTGTCTGGGGGCTCAGTGATTGTCAAGCGGCGGTACTCTGAGTTCAAGCTGCTCAGAGATCACTTAGTGAAGTTGTTTCCAACCATCATCATCCCCCCGATCCCCGAGAAGCACACGCTCCTCACGTACTTAATCAATTCCCTCGATAATGCAAAGGAACTCTCAGTCATTGACGTGCGCAAAAGGTACTTCAAAAAATTTCTTCAGGACCTCGTGTTTGATGCAAACCCACTTGTCAAGAGCTGCCCGTTATTACTCAAGTTCTTTGATCCGAACTACGAGCGCTGTTGGGAGAACGCCATCAACGAGCCTCCCGTAAGTCTTCTTCCTCAGAACATTCTTCTCGCAAACCCAAATAACCCCACTGACCAGAACGGACTCTACTTACTTCTTCCGGCAATTGCAGGGTTCGATGTCAGCTCCCCAGATAACCTCAGTCCGCTCACCAAAATCAACGGAGACCTACATAAGTTGCATAACGATGTCAAGTTATTCAATCTCAAAGAAACAAACTCGTCGGAGTTGCAAGAATACGAGGACTTCTTCAGCGATATTCCACCAGAGCTCCTCAACTTCGAAAAGAACGTCCATCAAAACATAAGGGTACTTTCTGACCTTCACAAATTGGACGCGAAGAACATTCGCAACTTCAAGCTGATGATTGAAGTGCTTATTGAGTTGGGCGGCAACCTCAATAACTTCTCTCTCCTGATCCACGAGATGGTTCCTCAGGAAAGCAACCAACTTTCTTTGGTCATTGAGCGATTCGGGTCAACTATAGACTCAAGTTTTCTTACCTTCGAGCATTTTCTACATGAAAAAGTAATTCCTCAATGGGAAGAGCCCGTAAACCAATTTGCACAATATTACTTGCTGGCGTTGCAGTTGGTGAAATTCTACAAGTACAAACTTCTCCAGTACAAACTCTTATACAAACTCAAGTTTGCGAAGATCCAAGAACTTCTGAACAGCACACAAAATGACAAGTCCCTCAAGCACCTTAAAGACTTGAATATAAACAGTCCTTCGATCATTTCTGCGATCCAAAGAATCGAGTCCAAGCAGAAAGCCAGGAGGTCTTTGAATAGCAAAAAGAGCTGGTATGGCTTGTTCGGTGGTAATAAACCAACTTTTTCACTTCCTGAGGAGCAACCCGGTGGTAGACAAGGTCCCATCTTAGATGAAGCAAATGCATTTCCTCTGCTGCAGATGAACAGTAGTTTTCAGCATCGTGTGCAGCACATTGAAAAGGAACTAAACAAACTCGACCAACTCATTGGGCTATTTAACGAAGATATGAAAAAGTTAACTGAAAACCTAAAGCTTAATTTTGAGGAGTACACATTAAAAATGGAAAAGAAATGGTTGTTGGTAATGATTGATTTGATCAGAGCAGGGAAGCAGTTATTTGAGGAGAATTTGCAAAACTGGACGGACTTAAAGACGTATGTGAAAGAATCATCTGATGAAATTAATTCAGATCATATTTTACAAACTCTAGGTCAGGTATAGGTTTGTTATAGGGAATGAAATCGTTGTGATACGTGCTGCAGAGTCTCGAAACCTGCTCTTCTTACCAAAGCAATCATTGATGATTGTAAAGAAATCTTCTTGCATTTCGCAACCTAACGTAGGATTATACAGGGCAAGAATCAGATAATTTCGTGTGCAATATATAAAATCCTTGAAAAAAATAGAGAAACATAAAGAAATAATTAAACACTGATAGCGGAGGGCTCTGACATGTAGACTTTTCGTTGTACGGTGCATATATTAAGATCTGATTCACCTTCTTCTACCGGTTCGTACACTTAATTATTTTTTATAATTGCATACGGAAATTCTAGGAAAAAAAATCTATTCGAATTTAATCAAATTCAAGCTACATAAAGAAAAAGAAACAATCCCATAACGTTTGCCGTGAGAAGTAGTTTCTGTATTGCTGGCACTCAATCCAGTCAAAATCCTTGTTTCTCGCACGACCTAGTCTCGCGTACGTGCTCGCCACACCACTTGGTAGGCAATTGGAGCCATCTACCAACTGGCATATTCCAGAAATCACATCATAATCAAACAAATATACACATACGCGATGTCAGCAATGGAATTAGATCAGGACTTGGCCACAGTGTTGGCAAACTTACGTGAGCAAGTGGAGGATTCAGACATTGCCACGGTTCTATATCAGTTGGAAGACTTCTACGAGCGTAAGTTATGGAATCAGTTGGCGTTGCTGCTCGAAGAATTGTACCGTAATCCAGAAAGCAAGCAGGCGGACTTGCGTGCGTGTCTTTTTACCCAGTTCGTGGCGCAGTTCCAGAACAAACTTAACCCCATAAAAGTGGTTGACTTCTTATTGCAGTCGTTTGAGGAGCCTCGTACATGCCTTAGCAAGTTGACCGAATTGGAAGAAGAGCTCGTTGGCGAGCTCAAGAAGAAAATTTCACTGAGACGAGTCGAGAATGCCGAAGCTCTTGTGGGAAATGAAGAAGCTGTGGTGTATGTGCGTCTTCAGATAGCCCGTTACTCCTTGCTTTTGAACGATACCAGCCGGGCAGAAGAAATTTTGGATATTATGAGCACAAAGTTCGACACAGCGTTGCAAAACGAGTACAGCTCCAAAATTAATGCGGCGTTCTATTTAACTAAGTGCCAGGATTACAAGATCCGCGAGAATTTCAACTTGTTCTACACAAATGGATTGCTTTACCTATCTGCTATTGATGCTCCCTTAGAACCTGAAGAAAAGGTGGCATTTTGCTATGATCTCTGCATTGCTGCGTTGTTGGGAGACAAGATTTACAACTTTGGCGAGTTGATCTTACACGATATCTTGCAGCTGATTGCGGATACACAGTCTGATTACTTCTGGCTTTATAACCTCATTCAAACGTTGAACGCTGGCCATTTACAACAGTTCACCGAGTGGCTGCAGACGGCACTTACCAGGTCGCCGCAGCTTGCACACCGTCAGCAATTTTTACACGAGAAGATCGTGATCATGGCATTGTTGGAGATGATTTCGAAAAAGCTGACCAGCGACAAGAAGATTCTGTTTGAGGAGATCTGCTCTGCCACAGGCACTCCCGTCGATGCCGTTGAGTTTTTAATTATCAAGTGCTTCTCGCTTGGCTTGATTAAAGGTTTCATCAACCAGATCGACCAGGTGTTGGTAGTCACATGGTTGCAGCCCCGGATCTTGAACCTTGACCAGGTAAAGAACTTGTACAACCACTTAGTCAGCTGGAATTCTAAGGTAGAGAAACTTACCCAAGAAGTACATGCTGACGGTGGATCTGTGTGGGCCGGTGTATAGAGATCTTTTGATATAGAAGCAAGACCTAATACATATTGGCTGTCTTTTGGTCGCAGGTCTGTATTTTTAAAGGCTACTTCGTATATGAAAAAAAAAGTTTAGGCTGTTCTCTTATCCATCTTTGACGGTCCCTCATCGCCCGACCTCCTAGCCTCGTCCTCTACATCATCCTCACCCAACTCGAATAGTGTGTTACTTACATTCGGGACATGTGTGCCGTGAGCGTCTTCATCCACAGCATACTTTGGAGGCTCATCTTGGGGCATGTCCAGGTTGTTCAATTCAAAGCTATCCCTCTGGCCGTTTTCGTCGTCGCTGTGGCTCATCAAGGAAACATCATCTAGCTCAAATTCATGCCCATGGTGTGACGTATTGAAAGCGCCTTCGCCATCCTCGCCTTCGCCCGTGGAAAGCTGCTGAGACACTGCCAACATGTACGATGTATCAGTAGGTCTCCATAACCATGCAACACCCAAGAAAATACAGAAGTAGACAGCAGGAAGCCAGAAGTCGACAATAAAGAATATTTTACTCCAGTTCTCCTCAATCGCCTCGTTTCCGGAAATACTCACAAAGTAAAAACTGGCGAGTATTATTCCGAAAAAAACAACGAGCAAAGAGAGTGAGATGATATGGAACAAGTTTTTGTACAACTTCAACTTGATCACCTGTCTCTGCTTGTGAAGATTGGCGGTGGTGTTACGGATCAGTGAAAGAATGAGTACGTAGAATGTTGCCGTGGTGACGGTGACCGGAATAAGAAACAAAAGAATCCAGAGACTCTGAGGACCAGCTTCGTCCTCAATACTCAGATAAGTCGAGTTGGAGTTCAGGCCGCCATTGTTGTAGGTACCAATCAAGTACAACATTGACGCGGCGAAATTCGCTCCCGCGAGCAACTTGCATCGATTCATAACTTTCTTGGACAACTTCAACGAAACGACACCGTAGCCCAAGCCAATTAGCAAGAGTAAAAAGAAGGAGAACGTGACCTTAGTCGAGCTCATTATGGACATGAACACGATGTAAAATTGTACAAACCAATTTGTGCCGACGGTGCGGTTCCTCAAGTCGTAGTAGGACCACACCACAAGTGTGTCAAAGGTCAAAAAGCCAAGCATTGCAAGCAAGTACCGCTGCAAGGGCAAGATCTGGTTCTGGTTGCGACGCTTAAAAAACTGGAACCCAAAAAGTGCCATCGTCACCGCGTAGCAGAGCGTTAAGATCCCATAAGCGGGCAACTTGGGTATTTCCGATGCACTTAATTGGCCGAATGCGTTCTGAAAGCTAACAAAACCTCTATACTTAGCGCTTGTCAGAGTGGAGAACGTCAGCACGCAGTAATACCCAGTGCGAGTCACAGGGTATGTGAGGTTGGCAAATCCCAACTGGTTGATCTTCGCAATGTGCACGGTAGTGTTGGAAATGTCACTTCCAGCAATGAACGATCCGTATTCGGCCTGGCTGCAAGCCCCGGCGTCCATAGCCACGTCGTCACATATGTACTTTTTACGGCCCGTACCGTCGTATTCCACGCCCAACTTATCGAGGTCTAAATATTCGAAAATCACGTAGCTGACTTCGATGTCTTCGTACGTTGCCGGGTGCTTGGCATCGAACTTGTGGTCGTTAAATTGCTCGAGCTTGAGACTAATATGAGGCAGTTTGCTACCACCCCAATCGTGCTTCGAGTACATGCCTTCGCATACCTGGCTGTTCATGTTTTCGTCCAATACAATGCGGTTGGCACACGCAGTGCTCAACACTGCCAATGCAGAAAGCAAATAACGCATTTTGTGAGATGAGTCTTTGTGAGTTGGTGGTTGACGAATGGGGGTCATTTGGTATGAAGGTGTCTTGTTGAGACGGGCGCGGCCCGTTCGTCACGTGATGTTCCCGGCCCGGAGCGTCTGTTGCAAATAGCCGTACGGTGGGGGCAAAGCTGTTGGGTTTAAGGAAAATTTACTCTATCATTCACAATTCCATATAAATATATCATTATACTTCTTGATACGGTCTTTAATTGCGGCATTTTGTATGACTTATGCAGAACAATGGCAAATGCGGAAGCGCAGCGTTTTGGTGCTAAAGGCGTTAGATGGTATATACATTCAAATATATATTCAGAAAGTGCTTTGCACATATTCCTTGGGTCATCAAATCCATTATTTACTCAAGCAAAACAAAGAAAATAGTGTTGGGGGTTCTTCTCTTCCAAAAACCTCTCCCAGGTAGGTATGAAGTAGAGACAAATTCTGAAACTGACAAAATTACAGTTTTCTCTCATTGTTGCTTCCTGCCTCCAGCAAACCAAGCTGAAGCACCAAACAGACACTAGTAAACACAGTCTACATACACCAAACGATCTGATCTAGCTGATATCACAAAAAGACAGGTACAAACTCCACTACTGAAGTTCTTCAAGTCTCTGTACGAGCTTTGCTTCGACGTCTGTCCAGGAATCAGCTAACCCCTTGTAAAATTCAATCTCTTGGTCACAGAGTGCCGCCATGGACTTCTTCATTTGCGCTTTGTTAAACCGATCCCAGTTCGGATATTCTTCGTGAATAATGCGGTTTGTTAAGCTACCTACCACGTGACTCTGCGCCACCACCTCCGCCTCTAGGTGTTCGATTTTCTGTTGAAGGCGCTGACGCTTAATCTCTGTCTGTGAAGATGCAATATGCGGCGTGGCCGATGTTGATAATGTGTCCTTAATCAATTGCGTAGTATTGCTTACTATACCACCGCTGACCTGTCCGATAAGCAGGGGGTTGGGAGGTGTTCTCTTAGATGAGTCGCTGTAGTTTGCACCTCCTAGAACCATCAAGTCTGTGCGGGCTTTCGCCAAATACTCTTCCAAGACCTGGAGATCAATGCGCTTATTGTGATGGAGCTCTATCAACCCCAGCAAGCGTGCGATGTACTTAGCACAGTCCTTCAACGAGACTAAGAATGACTCGTCAATGTACCGCCCCAACAGGGCCCAGTTCTCCAGAAAATAGAGGAGAGCATCGGCGAATATCTTAAAGTTGTTTGGCGGTGTTTCACTTGTGGCAAACAGCGCATTCGCATCCAGAGGGGTATCTGCATGGTTTGAGGACTCATTCAATGCAGCCAATTTAGTGAGTTGTGTCAGAAACAGCTCATAGTCATGGCGCAAATCACTGTGCTTCTTGTTGAGTTTCGCGAAAATGCGCTCTAGTTTGACAAGGTTCTCGTACAACTTTTTGAGCTTCTCGCTGATTTCGAGAATGTCTTTGTTTGTCTCTTTCTTGTGTTTGGATGCAGTGAAGTAGTTCATAATAGTTTCAGTGAGAAGATCATCATTCACGACCTTTCCCACTATACCCTCACCGTCCTCGCCCTTGAGTATCTTGAGATTTTTCGTGAACGCAGCCCATTCACTTGAGTCACTTACGAAATAATGATAGACAGCCAGCTGGGAAAGGAGCTTATGTTGGCATATGAAAGTCACAAAGCGATCCAAAGAATTTAAGCGCTTGTGCACGAATGCCGAGCTGAAAGTGTCTCCGGTCAAATACTTGAAGTTCAGTTTCGGGGGAAGTGGTGGTACAAGAAGCTGTGGAAAGTCGCTTACCAAACAGTCGTGCAAAAAGCGAAAGTCGCCATACCGCCGACGTACTTTCACTGTCACAATATCAGGAGCAGGCAGAGGCGATTCCGGGTCTGAAGGCGGATCCAGTAGCCGTAAGACTTCGGGATGATTAGTTTCGCTGGTCACTAGGTAAGAGATATACGACTTGGAATTGCCATCGCGATCGCTTATAGGGTTGGTCACATGCAGCACAAGATGATATTTTGCAAACGCGAGTTCCATTTTCTGCTCGCCAATAATGTCATGGGTCTCGATCTGAGGCCCATGTATGGAAAGCAGCTGCGACTCTAACTTTTTAGGCTCATTGGGAGTCTTCGTGGCCGCAGTTGGCGACCTACTATTCTCGTTGAGGCTTGTCTCAGGTACATCGTTCTGCAAGTCTTCTTGGGCCAGATTGACCATGACCATAGGCCCATTTGGTACATTTTTCTGTGAGCCAGGACCTGGCGAGCTCTCATAGCTAGAATTATAGTCGACCTCTTGTACCGGGGCCCCCATATTGGGATGAAACGTATCACTCTTTGTATGCTCGTTCACGGAATGGGATGACGAGAGTTCCACAGCGTGTACATTTCGTGAAAGCACAGGCTCAGATTGTGTTTCCATAGAGTCTTTTTTAAGGTGTGCGGACTCTGATTCACTATTGGTGGCTATACCTGGCGCACGCATTTCTGGCTGTTTTATCACAGAAGCTCCCAGCAGAATACTGGAGGAGTCTAGTGGCAATATCGAAGGCAATGCCAGAGTTTTGTCAGACAGAGATGCTACCGCATAAACAGGCGCTGTTTCTGCGTGTTCCTCCTCTATTATCGGTGTGTCCAAACTCTGGGAGGAGTCTCCTGGTGCCTCGTCTCTGTCCCATTTGACAGACGTAAATGGCTCCTCAGAATTCATGGAGGGGGGCTATTCTGATTTTATTCGGGTGACTTCGCGTCGCAAGATTTTGCACGATGTTGAAGAATGTTAATTTGTTTATTTATTGTGAAGTCTGGAGTGGTAGTTGGGGAGGGGGTTGTTCCGTAAACGCTGTAAGATTATAGTGAGCATGCCTGCAGGTCCTGACGGGCTATGGGGAGAGGGGTACTTGTATTACCGTGCAATCAAATGAGAATCATCTCTTGAGACTCGTCCATCTATGAGGTGCTTTGTATTCATGAAATATTTCTGAGGGTTTTTTTATCTCTTGTGGGATATATGTCCAACATTGATATACATACCAAGCAATCTTCATAACTGAGAACATTATAGATGTTAAATGAAGAGACGCGCTTATGGAGAGTTCGCTAGCTGCTGACAAAACATATATTCTGCACCGACACGGCATATGTTCGTACTTCTGCGTTTCGTGTTTCGTGTTTTTTTCATTTTTTTTTCTTGTTTCGATGAATATCACCCCGTGGAGTGGTGCATGGAAGGCATGTACCAACCGAACCATATATAGCGACGACCGTCGCGTGCCTTAAAGAAGTCAAAATCAACGAGACATTGGTAGTATTTGTTTGACGGTTATCTTTATGTTGGGAGAGCGGTACTTCTGTTCTCTTGTGGTCGATGCCTACCCAATTCATTACGTTTTGCTGAACGTTAATAATCAGTGCTTTTTCCGGGGGATTATATTAGATGCGAGTAGAGGTAGGCGAACGTGCGTGCAATACCAACCACAAGACCTGTAGGTGCATAGTGGAAATCAAAGTAATTAGAGTTTTTTTTTCCGCTCGCCTCCATGGTCAAAGACCCGAAAAGGAATTTCCTGATATTCGAATTTTTTGCAGTAGGGCATTCTATTCATGAGTGGGACCTCAATTGAAGGCCTTATTTTGAAGCATGCTGAGAAGGGACAAGCGAAGATGAGTGAGAGTGTGCTCGAAAGTAGCAACAACGGACGCCGCGTGTGCATCGACAACTATCGTGGTTTTATTGTCTCAAGTAGCCCAATATTCCATATTTCCTGTACTTTTTGATAAGACGTTATTTTCGTGCTCTCTGTCGAGTTGCATAGGATGCACACGAAAGACGATCTGACAAACACTTATTCTACGCGGAATCATACTTGAGATTTCAATATGGTTCACAGTGTACGGCATCGCGACTGACACGATAAATTCAAGCTGAACGGGGACTGTTCTTGAATGATGTGGCTATGGGTTACACGTAATGACCGGTAATTCGCGTAACCAAAAGGGAAAGAGCAAAAGAAAAGGAGAATGGCTGTAACATGTAACGTTACGGTGTCAACATAAAGAACTCTTAATATCATGACAAGCCCCCTTCCCCCTCCCTCGCCCCGACGTGAAGACAAATTCTTCTGAGTGAAGTAACTTTTTGGTCAGCATGTTTGGGTCAAAAGAGCGTTTCTCTTGTGGGACAGGGGATGGTTTCTTACAATCTGAGCTAATATGGAAGCATCAGTTAGATCACTAGCCATATAGCAGTGCCGATAATAGCCACGCCAATCACGGCAGTGATGATGCTTGCACCTGCAGTGTCCTTGGTGGACAACAAGAGTGGGGAAGCCGTAGTTTCAGTTTGGCTGTATCCCGCGGCAGGGTTGCCGATGGATGTACCTCCCGTATCGGCGGTCAAAGGCCCGGGCAAGTCCGCGACGCGCAAATTTTGGATGACCTCCAAAGCACACATCTGCTCACCGAGACCATACACGCCGTCCCACCCCGATGCTGTCCAGGAAAGGCCACATGTGTGTCCATCAGAGCCACCTGTACACGAGGACCACGCTGCAGCATTGGCGGAGTCTCGTATGTACCCGCGTATAGTGTCATAGGTGTCCGGTACGAGTATGGACGTTAGACCCAAGCAACGGGAGAAGTATGCCTTGAACGAACGTTGGTCTATATTGCACGTGAATTTGTCAGACGTGGGCAGCTGGCAAGCGGCCTCGTACATGATCAGAGCATCGTCGGACTTGTCATAGAAGAAAAGCAGCGCGGTCTCCAACAAGCTATGCGTGCGGTTAAGCCACTTTTCCTCCAAGGTATAGTTGTACAAGTACGCACAGCCCGCGAGCATGAGACCGTGGTTATAAGTCCACTGCCACTTGACAATATCCGTGCAGTTGTCGTCGATGTTCACGCCATCGTAGACAAACCAATAGTCGCCTTCGGTCAACAAGCCCACGTCGTACATCCAGTCAAACACGCGGTCTGCCCACACGACGTACGAGTCGTTGCTAGTGTAGCGAGCTAAGCGTGCAGCCAAGTGGAACAAGGCACCGTTCGAGACCGAGTTCTTGTAGTCGTAGCCAGAGTTCCACTGGAAAATCTGCCAGCGGAGACCGCCTCCGCAGTACTCTTCGTCCCAGCGCGAGCTCATGGTGTTAAAGACTGCCTGTGCCAACGTAAGCCAGGCCAACTCGGGGTCATCGGGGTTGGAGAAGTTACGCTCCGCCGCCGCCATCACGGCAATGCCCCAGAACGCCTGGTCGTCGTTACCCTCGGTTGTTGACTGGTTCAACGGAATATAGTTGTAGTCATCGCCCACTTGGTATGTAAGCGCGGTCTTGATCAAGTCCACGTATGTATCATTTTCCATGTAATATGTGAAATCAATTAACGAACCCCAGGCGCCACCGGCTTCCCACCAGTAGTATGGCGACGTAAACATGCCGATCGTACCACCATAAGTCGTGCCCTCATAGTAGTCAAGAAGACCGTCGGCAATGAGAGAGGCCGCGTTTTTTATGCTTGTCACGTTGTTGGTGTCGAGACTGATCGCCCAAATAAAGGGGAGAGAAGTTATTATCCAAAGCGTCCCAAGAACGTGCATCTTTGTGCGAAGCAGTAAATGCGATAACTTGTTGGAGTATGTGTGTCTGTTTCTTTTTTTTTGGCTTTACTTTTCCCCTTTTTGTCAATGGCGTTCCTTGTGGTTAACTAGGAATCAGCTTCGGAGAGTTGGTTGAGGAGATGCCGGTATGAGCGGAATACGCAACTTCCTTCAGGCCAGACCAAATCTTAATGTATTAAGCGGCGCCAGTATCCGCAGAAAATGAGTTTGTCTAGAAAACTCGATGCGTGGGTAGGTGTTTGGAACTACAAACGTAAAGCAAAAACCTGGAATGATTATATCAAAGTACCGTATGTAATTGCATGGATTTCGACCAGATGGTCGCGGGTCCGGTGCGGGTGGTGCACGGGCTTTTGGCCATTGCTAGAGCTCCTGTAAGACTAAGTACGACCTATTCCCATAACATCGATACTATATGAGCACTGGAGAGTTAAAAATTGCCGCTATAGCTCACTTTAAAAATAGAAATTTATTGTTTGCTCCAGGTAAGGTATATATTATGGAGACTAAACTAGACTATATTCATTTCCACGGCCAGATTTAGGTCGCAGTGTGTGAACCAAGATGTTTGGATATATTGTCCACGGGTTCCAGCATGCACGCATTCAGTTCCTTTATTTATAGGGAAACTTTTACACCAACTATATCAGTCTTTTCTGATATTTATAAATATTTAAATTTATTTGTGTTTGTTTGTGTATATGTTACGATAAGCCCTTGAGCGTGGTGACTATAATTACGGGGCTCTCTGGTGCGAATACTCAAACAGTTTGCAGTCAGGTCAATATACGTCAACTTCCCGCTAGTTTTCTCTGATAATCTGATAAGTCTGCCACTGCTGACTTTCGGGTTCTGTGTTGCGTAGGACATTTTTTTTTGGAAGAGAATATGACTGTTTTTTCTTTAATTTTACGTGATCATTAAGATGTCCAAGTCTTTTAAGCTCCTCTCTCCTTTAGCCCATATGTTATAATTCTGTAAAGTAAGGAGAGGGATGACCCAGATATGAAACATCCTTCACTTTTCTTTTTTTGGAAACAAAGATGCTGGTCAATACGGAGCGAGTAGTTAGCGCCGCATTTAATGAGACGGAGATTTGACGCTCGTTGTCAGCATCTAAAGTAGTGGTCCGTTCCCAAACACCGAGATCGCACATAACTTATAAAATTGATGGACGTTTCCTTCAGCAACTTGACTGATGGTTTTTCTCAAAAAAAAATTTGATCTATACATCAAGGACAAGTTGTCTGGCATGAATAAAAGAAAAGAAAGCCCGCTGGATCAATCTGCTATTCTCAAACTGTTGAGGTATTACTTCGAATAAAAAAAGATACATATAAGATTTGGCGCTGCACTCTCCATGTGTGTCTATTGAAGCCTTCTTCCGTGGTACTAGTGGCGATTGTATTATACATTTCTCGGAACTATATTATGAAGCAAATGCCGGATCTAAGTCTCCGGGTTCCAGGCTCCCCTCGGGTTTCGTCTCGGTCTCTATTTGCTCTGGCATATTCTCCGCTCCCTCCGTGGTCTTTTCAAGCTTTTCCTGGACCGTCTGCAACTCCGGCGCGGCAGATTCTTCAGACGTGCCATTTAATGGGGTTTCCTCGGCGTCAGGATCTATACTCGCATCTGCTTGCGTGTCGATCCCCGTGTCGGCATGTTGAAAGTTGGATTCCGCCAGGACAGCTTTCTCCTGGGACTTCTCAGACTCAGTGGCGCGAATGTTGGCCACCTGCTTCTGCAAGCTCTTAAAATCCTTTACAAATTGGTCCTTTTCGATAGAAAGGCCAAGGTGCTCATACAACTTTGCGGGCTCATCGTCAAAGGTAAAACCATTCACACGCATTTTTTCATCGAGAGACTTCAAAAACAGGGCTTCGTAGACCTGTGTGGCTTTCTTGGTCGTTTTTTTAATAATTATCAAATTTGTCTCTGTAATAAACGTCATGTCTATCGATGTAGAGCCGGCGTCGGAATCGGCAATGTAGTTGATACGTAACGGTGGAGTCAACGTGTAATGATACTGCTGGCTAACCTTAGAGATTATAGGAGCAGTATTATTGGTTTCATGAACATTGTTAGATGAGCGAGTGAACGCCAAGGGCGTCAACAGACCTACCAAAGGGTCGACGTAGATCAGGCTGAAAGAATCCAACATCATTTTACGGAATTGCTCTTCGGAGTTAATAGGACGGTTGCTGCTGCTGCGGTTGTTGCTGAGAGACTCGACTAAGTACGATGCAAGCTCTGAGATATACGTCACCAGCTCGACGTCTTTGTCGCGTACGACGGCCAACAAGAAATCGTTAAAGTCACTGTACACGTGTGGACGCGCGTAGGGATCTGAGTAACAGCTGCGACATAAGCGGTACATCATGCTCATGGAGTCGTCAGAATCCAATGTCTGCGCGCAAAGCTCGCAGTTCGTGGCAGCCGCGAGACGAGTACGGTCTCCACCTTGTTGTTTCTGTTGGTATTGGCGATAGTGGCTCTGCAGACGGTTTAACGTTTGCAGTGTTCCTAGCAGCACATCAGTGCGTTTAATCGCTGCGGCCGCAATGGCGGCTGCTGCAGCGGACGACGTTGGCACAGCCACAGGCGCGGACATGGCTCCCGTTGAGGACACGGCGACACTCTGGGGCACTGCCTGCGATACTTGAGTCGTGACGTAGTCGGGCTGCCCCGCGCCGGCGGAGATCAGGGCTGGTCTCTGTGCCAGCTGTGGCGCATTGTTAGCAGAGGGATTAGCATACAAGTAGCTATAGCTGGAAGCATCGGGCTGCGTGGAAGCGCCCTGGGCGTACTGGCCCGCGGGCGGCTGTTTGTACATGGAGTACTGCAGCGGCGAAAACAGAGCAGGCTGGTTCTTATACGCCGATCCCGAGGCCAAGACCAGTGCGTCATGGGCGGCTGCAGCTGCGTGCATGTCATTCATGAGCTGGTCATTCAGGAAGATGTCGTCGTGGATAAAGTTCAGGTTTTGCTGCTGCTCCTGGAACTGGCGCATGCCGTATCTCATGGTCTCCTCGGCTAAGGGCTTGCGGGACTTCTTCTTTGTGCGCTCAATGATGCGGCACTTGGCACAAGTTTTATACTGCTGCACCTCCGGGGGCTCGTCGTCCATGCGCCGTCTTTTGCACCGCCGGCAGCGCCGGACGTCGCCCTCGTAGAGCAGCAGCATCATTGGGTAAGGTTCCGAAATCTTGAAAGGTTTTCAGATCAAAAAAAAAAAAGGGAAGAGTGCGAACTGGCTAGTCGCTGGTGAATCTATCTTTTTCTTGGTATATCTAGCACGTTTCTGTGGTCTTTTTTTTTGATATTTCGCAGCACAAAAAGCTGACTAGTGACACAAGAGTTCTGGGTGTCGGCGAAAACACGTATTTTCCAATGGGTGTGGTTGGTTTTCGGAGGGGGAGAAAAGAATACTGGCGGGTGTTGTTGTGTTTATGGGAAAAGTTGATACCGTATCGAGCGCATTGGTGAGCGCACGCCCAGGCACCTTCAACTGTCTCTCGATGGGCGCGATAATCTAGGATCGGCGGAACCATTAATAGTACACCTGAGCAAGGTTTGGAACACTCAAGCATGCTCCCACCTTAGTTTTACTTCCGGCACTTTTTTTTCATTTTATTATGCCCAAACGTACTGTTTCTACCAGCGACTCAGCTGGAACCACTTCTGGCGAATATGGGGAGTGCATATACTGAGAATAAGCTCCAGGAGCCAGCACAACACCGGGGGCTTTGAAGTGGTCAAAAGAAAATTATAAACATGTATCCGCGGGACAGGTCTCTAAAAACCTCTCTCCCCCCCCCCCCATTCTACAAGGTTATGTACGCTCCATAAAAAACCGGTCAGCGCTGGGGGATGGCACTCCGGCCTGTGTAAACGTAGACCGAAGTGTTCGGGCCAAGCGGGTTGGTCGTGTTTGTTCTAGGACCTGGAGACCTTACCAATATGCGCGCTATTCTTTGTAGAGGCCGAAACTTGCCCTGGGCGCCGGCCCTGGAATCCTGCTTCCGTTGGACGCGGGCCCAAAAATACCACCAGAACTCATCTCGGGCCGTACCTTAGGACCTGGACCCCAGCACGTCTTGCTTGTCTTGCTTGTCTTGAACATGTATTGTTGAACGCGGTGAACACGTCATGTGTTTATACTTTGGCATCCCAGGATATTTTTTTTCCTGTTTTATTATGTTTCATGTGGCTTTTTTTTTATATTCCTTTTTTTTTTTCGTCTTTGTCATATATTATTATTTTTTGTTTGTCTTTATATTTTGTTGTGTTGTTGTGTTGTGTTGTGTTGTTTCGCCTTGTTTAGTTTGGTTTTTTCTTTGTGTTTTCGATGGATGATTGTTTTCCTGGAGCCTCTTATAATTTCTCTCTCTCTCTCTCTCTCTCTCTCTCTTTCTCTCTCTCTCTTTCTCTCTCGCATGCCTCTTATCAATTACCAGATTCCCGGCACCCCGCGGCTCCCAGTATTCGATGTACGGGTCTTTTAGCCTGCTCTTCCGTTTTGCTGTGCTCTGCTAGGCCTTATACTGGCTACCAATTCTTACCCAACCACGACAAAATATTCTTGCAACACCGCTTTTGCACTCGCAAAAACTTATAAAATTTCTCTAAGCTTCAATCTCCCCCCTTCCACTTTTTCGGAGAGCATCACATCACCAGAAAGGAGGGAAAAAGGAAGAACAACAAAATCAAAAAAACAAAAACAAAAAACGGCACTCGAATAAAACCTCACGACGTAAACTTCCCAGATCCCCTCCGCTTTTCTCTGCGCAAATCTCCCGCCCGCCAGCACAGTTTCACCACCTCTCTCAACTTCCGCGCCTCCTGCTGGTGTACGGGTGTCACGCCCCTTCCTATCTAGCGCCAATCTTGCTCAACCTCCGGCGACCATCAACCAAGCGCCGCATCTCTCTGCAAAACCGCCCACTGTCTTATCTTCCTCCTTTTTTTTTCTTGTGCTATGTCGAAGATCGTGCGCTCGATAAAAAACGTTGCCAATGGCTACTCGTCCACCCAGGTACTCGTGCGTAATGCTACTCTGAACGACGCTCTGGGTCCAACCACCTATGACATGGAGCAGATTGCTCTGGCAACATTCAACTCTCAAACAGAGTTTTTGGAAATAATGGACATGCTTGACCGCCGTCTTAACGACAAAGGCCGCAACTGGCGCCATGTTGCCAAGTCCTTGACTGTCTTGGATTACTTGGTGCGCTTCGGCTCCGAAAAGTGCGTGCTCTGGCTGAAAGACAACCTCTACATCGTGAAAACCCTACGCGAGTTTGTCCACTTCGACGAGGCCGGCAACGATCATGGTGCTCTTATTCGTGTTAAGGCAAAGGAGTTGGTTGCGTTGTTGCGTGATGACGAGCGGCTTGCCACAGAACGTCGTTTGGCCCAGCGCTCCCATTCCGAGCGGCGTCAGAGACCGCCCCAGCGTCAAGACCGCCGGTCTGATCCTTACGATGCAGAATTGCAACGCGCCTTGGAAATCTCTCGTGAAACTGCGGAGCGCGAGCAGCAGAACAGACCCATAGAAGCAAGTGATGCCGAGGACCCAGACTTACAAGCGGCCCTCAAGCTTTCTCTTGAAGAGGAAGAAATGCGCCGTCTTCGCGGTCAGCAAAGCCAACTGAATGATAACTTATTGGATTTGGGGGATGCCCCCCAATTCCAGCAACAACCCCAGTTTTACCAGCCAGTTCAGTACGCTCAACCAACGCAATTCTTCCAGCCTCAGCAGACCCTTTATCAACAGTACGACATGTTTGGTAATCCAATACAACCAACTGCTAATGGATTCTATCAGAACACATCGAACTTCGGCCAATTTTCCGAGCCTCAATCTCAACAAATGCAACCCCAGATCCCACAATACACTGGTTTCAACCCTGACCCAAGCTCAAACCAGAAATTGACTCCTCTTAAAACAGGCTCAAACAACCCTTTCGCTTTGCTGAATGACTCTGACCGTCAACCCGAACAACAATATCAGCAACAAAATGCGTCAAGCTTTTATACTCAGCCCATGGCATCACAGTATGCAACGCAAAACGATATTCTACAACAACAAGCGCAACAACAACAAGCGCAACAACAACAAGCGCAACAACAACAATCACAGCAACAATCACAACGCCCACAGTTGCAACAACAAACCTCCAGGTACAACGATACACACGAGCTTAACAACCTTTTGGCTACAGGAACAGGCTTAGACACGTTTGGAAACACTGGTGCATCACGTATTCCACATCAGCATACCAAGACGGGCACTTTTGTGAACTCTAGTGGTACTGGATACAGCAATGCTATTAACACCCATAGAGTTAGTTCTAATGCCACAGGAAATCCATTTTTGAACACAGGAATCGGAAACGCCGCCAACACTGCTAGTAACCCACCAAATGCTCGCATGAATGCCGCACATACCGGATATGGCTTCGGCAATTCTAAGGAGGAGCCAAGCTTGATAGATATCTAGTACTTCAAGAACGATCTATATTGCTGTTGCTAATGCTGACCGTACATTGCGCAGATAATATAGTACCGTGATAATGCGGCATTTCAATAAAATATTTTCAAGTTCAACTGTTTTACTGGTTTTAAGTGACGTATTTATCGTAGTTTTGTATCTCTCGGTGAAATATACTTTTCACGCACCATTCCCACTCAACCACTATAACACCCTCTAGCCTTGACGTAAACTTCTTATCTTTCGTTTTATGAGCAACCAAAATTGTAGTTCCGTCATCCATACTAATCAACCCTGACTTGCGAGTGCCCGCAGAGAGCTTAATTGTCTTTGAATTGGAAAGGCCATGTTCACGCAAAATACTACCAATGAGATCGGCTCCGCCGACCAAGTTCAGGGACAAATTCAAAGAATAGCCCTTGAAGACAGGCTCAAAGTCTTTGGAAACAAGACGCAGCAATCCACTAATTGTGTCGACAACGCCAAGATCTTCGTTGATTTGTTTCACGGACACCACCTTATCCAACAGGTAGTCATTCATGTTAAACTCTTTGACCAAGTCAACCCAAGTGAGGCTAGTAAGGGAATGGCGACTAAGGATGTCGCTCAAAAAACTAGGGTGTAGTATCCTGCATGCCTTGCTTAAGCTTTTCAAGAACTTTTCCGTCCGAAGCACTCTTGGGGCAATGATGGTGTCGATATGTTTTTTTGGACCATACTCATTGACAATCTGTATGCCAAGCCTCGATAATTTTGCGACGTCTGATTTCGTCAAGGTCAATACTTGTTCGCAGCCGGTTAATATTGCAACCAAGTAGACCTTTCTGTCTGTCTTTTGCTTTTTTAGTTGAGGCTGCTCGGGCTCTTGCGCATGCAGCTCGCGTGGCTCCCGGGCAGCTTTTGTTTTCTTTGAAGGCGTAGTTGTTTTTTCAAGCTCGCTCATGTAGCTTTTCATTTTGCGCAGGGATTTAGACATTGAGGTATACTCGTTGAGATCCTCCATATCCGAGTGCAATTTTAACGATGCCTTCACCTTGGCGGATCGACCAACACGCACTTGCGATGTCACAGGCGAAGATAGACTAGTGGTGTCTACCAAATTTGCGTTATTTCGGGGAGTGCGCGAGTCAGGAGATTTGCCATTTTCTTGGGTGGGCTGTGTGATCTGCGAGTTTTCTGCAGTTTTGAAGCTTGCCAAGCGAGCCACTGGAGGAGGCGAGAATTCTTTGGGCGATGGTTCCTTTGACGAGGGTTCCTTTGGCGAAGGTGCTATCTGAGAGTGAATTTCAGCAACATCCGCGGGCAGATCATCGCCGTCGTGCTCTGCCACGCTGTCTCCAACGGCATCGCTTAGCTCAGGACCCAGGCGCTCAATAAGCACAGTGTGCTCGACCGCGCTCCGCGACAAGCGGGCATGGCCAAGCGCCTGAGTCTGGGGTCCTATGGTGGTGTAGCGAAGATCTGCCGGGTCTAAGAGCAGCCATGAGGCGAAGCACTCCTCGACCCACAAGTGGTTGACGAGAAGCACGTCGGGCCAGCGCAGACGTGCGGCGTCGTACTTTTCTCCCAGACACCGCGCGCACACAAGAAAGTCGTTGTTACAGTCGAGAGTTTTGGTGAAAGTACCGCCCATGGCCGTAATCAACGCCGCAAGGTAATGCCGCGCATCCCCGCTGATTCCAGTAATGCTGATGCGCTTGTTGGTAAGGCCCGGGACGTCACGCACAGGCACCGGGGAATGGAGCAAGTTCGACTCAAGCGGGCGCACATAGCGGCCTTGTGCTGCAACGTAGAATAGCCAATGCAAGCTACCGATGTCGGTATCCGGGCAGCTGAAGCACGCGCGGAATGCCGCGCCATGGCGGTGCTTGCCCACGTACACATTAGTGGTGTCCGGTGCGGGCGCTGCCAGCACCGACCCGCCCAAGGTCTCGATGAGTGAGCATACGGCAGCGTGCAAGAGTTCGCTGAAGTGGAAGTCGCCGGCAACAAAGACGTGTTTGTTAGCAAGGACACTGCTGCGTGCACCCGCAGACGCCTCGACGAGCGCCTCGCAAGGTGCCTTCAGAGATGGCTCGTCAAGTGACTCGCAGGACTCCAAGAAATCCGGCTGCCCGGTCGCCAACACACGCGGGTTGGAGAGCAAGTACGGTGCCTCAGGGACGCGGCGTTGCTGACGCAAGCACGCGGCAAACCAATGCGGGAGCACAATATGGATGTCCGCCGCGTCACGGCGCCGAATGTTTGCAGCCACAACCAGCTTGCTATTTGTGAGATCAAGCGCTACTAAGTGCGTGGTGTAGCGCAGTAACGCGTCGAGGTACTGACCACCAAACGCACGCACGCCCGCGTACACGGCGTCCTTGTCGCCCTGCGGCACGTTGTCTGCGGCACACACCACGACTTTGTCCATGAACGGCGCAGGAGTTGGTGCGTAGAGCCGGTAGTTGCGCCGCTGCCCCTGTGCCACCGAGTCCCAGACCCACTGACCAGTGGTCACCGGCACCATGTTTGCGGCAGCGGCAGGCGCGTCGGCAAACGCCGCGGTTTCTGTGATGACGTGGCCGACCCCGTGTTTCTCGATGAGTCCGAGACTGCTGTGGAGCGACGCGAATGTGGCGTGGCCGCCATTCTGCGTCACGAGTTCCGCGACCTTGGCGACGGGCGAGCTGTCGGACACCGTGCCATTTGGAGCGTCCTCGCTAACAATAAGGAAATGCGTGTGCGCAAAGAGGGGCATTCTGCATGCGGTGTGGCGCGGCGTGTTGTGGTTGTTTGCGTGTTTTGCGTGGCTGAGGGGTTGAGGAGGTTCGTGGAATGGAGGTTTGGGTGGGTCTGATGTTGCACGCGTCTGGTGATGTTTCGTGCAGGACTTGGTCCCGTACTATATGGGAGGGGTGTGGAGATGGGAGGCCTATAGGGTATACCAGAGATATATGGGGCGTGTACGTGAGTATACTAGAGCATCATGTATATCCTAGAAGTGTGTTTGGGATATACTAGATATGTACTGGGCACATGCCAGAGATATACGCGGGTTATTTTAAATTCCGGAGGTTTTGTGGGTATATTAGAGATACTGGAGGTACCCCAAATCAAATAACGTCGCCAATCTCCAAAGAGGCAAACGCTGGCTTCTGTAAACATACATTCTTCGGGTTTAAGTCCATTTTCTAGTTGTCATTTTGCTTTTGGCATTGTTCTATTGCTGGGCATAGTAGAGATAAGATTCATGTATAAGCCAAAGCCATCCAGAACGACATGTTCTTTTCCTCACCTCCAACCTCCGTTTGCAATACCCTCAAGAATATTCGAGTGCGATATAGCAGAATAGTTTTCTCTCGAATCTTTTTTTCTTCTTTGGAAGCAAAACAAATTGATTAAGCCCAACGGTTTCCTTCACCCACATGTGCCTGCAGGTATCAATAAGCACAACTCTTGTAACTTTCCAGCGATGTTTCTTTACTTCAGGCCAAACCACCACAGTCCAGCCCAGTCTCTCTCAGCAAATTATTGTTGAGGTACTACGAGTTAAAGTCTGCTTAGGATAAAACAAGAAACGAGACATCTGGCTTCCTTTTTTATCTTTCACTCTTCAACTGGTTGTGCATACACCGGCGACCAACGTAGTTTTGTTTAGGGCCACAGAAATTCTTTATTCCAAAGGGTTGGAAAGGTCCAAGAAAGTAAAATATCTTTGTTTTCTTCTTTTCTAAAACCTCTTCTTAATATAGAATAGTCGCTTTGGTGTGTTGAAAATTCGTTTTTTATTTTGCAACATTTTTTGATTGACAATAAATAATTGTAAAATACTACAAATGTGTCGTGAGACTGCAGAATTTTTCAATTTTTCAATTTTTCAATTTTTCAATTTTTCAATTTTTCAAATAGTGTTTGAATCCTAGTTTGTAAAGAAGTCAGAAATCAAGCAGCGCAAAATACAGTCGACATTCTCATCTGTGTGTGGAATATATCTGGTGCATCATTTACAAATAACACCTTACCCTACATTTTTCTTTCTTTTTTTAAAATAGTAATGGGGTCGCTTTAAGGTCTACTGAGTTGTCATGGAACCAGAAGTCGAGAGAAAATTTTTTGAACACTCTTGGCCCTTTGTCACAATCGATATTTTGTATCCCACAGCTTTTATAAACATTGAAGATTATTGAATATGTATTATGCCTATAAGCTATGCGATTTTCATTAAGTTCCACAAACATACTCGATCGAATTACATAGGCACTCCTAAAATTACTTGCCATCAATAGAGTTTACCAGACAGCCACTAGGGTATCCATGGTCTGTAATGCACTCACTCAATCCGCTTTTATATGATATTCAGTTGATTGGGGGGTGGGGGAAGGAGGGGAACTGTCGTTAGGAGAGAAACTCCATAGATGAAAAAGTGACACTGCTCATGGCATGGGAAAACTTATATTTGATTTTCTCGCACCAGGATCTGATTGGATTACATTGGATTCGTCAACTACTTGAAACTCCCTTTTATTTGATAATTATGTGGTCTCCGTGTTTGTCGAAGGAATGAATGTGAGGGCACAGATAGGCCCGCTGATGCAATGCCTGTGAGCTTTACGCTTGTAGGCGTGGTGTTTTTTTTTCATGTCAAGAAATAAAATGCAATAAGGAAGGGTAAAGTTCCCATATGTATGCTGAGATGAACGATGTTTGCAGTTTTTGCGGAGGCACTGCGGCATGGAGACGAGGATTAAATATACACGAGAAGTCTCCCGCCTACGTGCTGCTCTCTGTGTGGAGCGCCGAGTCGAACAAGTCACGGTCCTCGGCCACTATTTTGCGGGCCCAGTTACGGCAAACAATGCTGGCACGCAAGAACTTGCGCGAAGCGTATTTCTTGTGAAACTCATCGTGCTCAATTGGCGCGTTGAGGTAGCGCACAATAAGCGCCACACAATCGCGCAAGTCGTCCACCTTGTAGCCGCCCGAATAATGTATGAGGTTGCCGTTCCATGCATGGTGTTTGTTTAAAATAATACGTGCAAGATACATGGCAGCCGCTGAGCATAGCGACGGGAGTAAGCCGATGAAGTTATGGTCGACGAGCGAGATTTCAAGCAAGTACTTTCCCAAGGTGCGCAGATCGACGTCGTAGTCGTCTGCCTTGGAGATGCGGCGCAAGAAATTCATTGGGTTTGGGTAATTGAGGTCGTAAGCCAACACGGTCAAGATGTAGTTTTCGGCTTCGAGGATAGCGGCCTCTGTGTACGAGCCATCAGTGTAGTAGGCGTAATTTTTTACGGAGGGCGAGAAGACCTCCTCGTACTTTGCCGCGATGAACAAGGATCCAGTAGCCAAAAGCTGGAGCTTATCGATCTGCACCACTTCGACGGACATAAAGCGGTCCATGATGTTGATGGCGAGGAAAAGCGTTTCGGGCAAGAGGCGGAAGCGCTGGTGCATCTCCACGAGCCAGTCGACCAATATCAGTCGCATTTTTGGCTTTAGCTGCGTCTGCTTGAACAAGTAGTCGGGGTCGGGCAATGTCTTTTTTTCGAGCTCGTGCAAGTAGGGGAAGATCTCGTCAACGTACTCGCTGACCATGAGTGGGTCGTCGTCGTCTTCTTTGTCGAGATCCTGCCACTCGTAGTCGATCACCTTGCACTTCTTATGCTTTGTGCGCGGTGCTTCGTTGTCGGCGTCCGCGTCTGCAATGTGAAGTTTTTCCACCAAGTCTGTGCTAGAGGCCGTAGCCAGGCGTTTCTGGGGCATACGCGAATGTGGAGGCACATCCAGGTAGTCACCATCCAGCTTGACAGGGGCACGTGGTACGTCGTTGATGGTTTGCTCGGTGCAGAGGGGCCGTTTTTTCGATGTGACGACGGGCGGCGGGCGCACAATACCAAACTTGCGCGAGACATCCTGCAAGTGCGGGCGAACGGGCGGTGGGACAATGGCATCATCTGCCTGGGGTTTGAGGGGAGGCTGTTCGGAGGTGAAATCCGCGTCTTTTGTACGCGAGCGAGTGACACGGTACTCGTTCTCATTGTTGTAGGTAGCCATGGCGCCTGGAGTTGCGGCAAGAAGTCGACCAAGAGGACGTGGCAGGCGGTGTCTGGGGGCACGTGTACGGACTAGAAACAGCCGGGGAGAGGCCCAGGAGGAGAAGAAAGGGAGGAGGCCCGGGGATTGGGTAGGCGAAGATTGGCGCACGGGTGCTTACCGACGAACAAAACGGAGGCTCGAGGAGGTGGAACGGCAGCAAGGTGCAGAAAGACGAAAAAAAAACAAAAAGACAAAAAAATCACAAGAAAACACAGACTGTTTGGATGATTTAGTGATTTCCTTTTCTCTCTCTTTTTTTTTTCTTTTTCGGACGGCGAGATGACGACTGGAATCGTTTACCAGAATTTGGCACGAGCAACGCGTGGGATTCCGGGCTGATGCGCGAGAAAAAAAGCGGCCGGGTAAGTGAGGTGGGATGCACGGATGCACACGGGGTAGAAGGGGGACAGGCGGCACAAGTACAGCAACGGTGGCCGGAAACAGACCAAGCCACAAAATATCACTAACAAACAAGAAAAAAAAACAAACAAACCAAATCAAAAGTATGTATGAGGTTCGGAGGCGAGTGGGCAGACAAACGAGGGCTGCAGCGAGGGAAGGATGTCGAGGAAAGACAAAGGGGGAAAAGGGTGGCGTGTCGTGGGGTGGGGTGGAGTGGACACAAAGAAGGCCAAGGCTTCAAAAGGCTGTGAGTTAGAGAGGAAGCAAAAGGACAGTGGAAATGAAATCTAAACACGCCTGGCCTTGGGGGCACAGACGGCGGTCCAGGGGAATTATAAAGAAAGCGCGCCGCGCAAAAGGCGCCGCACGCGCACCCAATATGGAAGGTGAGCTGCGAAATGAAAATATAGCAAGCATTCGTAAATCTTAGTTTGCGGAACATACGCGCCCGCGGGCTGCGCCAGCGAATGACTGCTTCGAGGCCATAGATAAATAGTGGTGCCTTGAGGACTCGGCGCCTATTCTGCGCCGGCAGCTGGTGGCACAGACAAACGCATACGCTTGTCTGGGAGCATCTCACAGATGCTTCATGTGGCGATGTTTTTGCCGGGCCACCCTCCATGGCCAAGTCGACCTAGAGCGTTTGAACACATGGATCCAGAACTCCAGAACCGCAGTCAATAACAGGCAGCCATGGAGCTGCCAAAATACAGAAAGCTGCAAGTACACCCCATGAGCTTGATGGCCTTGGCACTTTATGATAGTTGGCCGACGCGTATTTCCAGGGCAGCGACCGAGATTGGCCGTTGTGGTCCACACACACACACACACATACGCCCGTATACTCACATACGCGTACCACACATTCCCGCACGCTTCCGTATATGCGAAGCCGAAGCATGGGAATCACAGAATGGGTGGCACTAGCACGCGCTCGGCGAGGGCTTGAGTCTTGTGCTTGGATCAAGATTGTACTTTGGCGGCGGTCTGCACAGAGGGCGCGCGCACGCGCGCGCCCGCGCAGAAAGAATCATGCGTACTGAGCCATCGAAGTCAAAGCCCCGCAAACACGACCACTCTGAAACAAAGACGATTTTCCCTCTCTGGGCCGAGCCCGCTTGCTTCAAAAGACCCAACCTCGCGGATTGCTTCATTCCATTCTCCACGTATATGTATGATTCTCTGAAACGGTCGCACCTATCTGCCCGTCTCTCCACGGTACCCCTATACTCGCCACCGTCTGCGACACCAAGAATTCTGTCTATAGTTTGCGACACTTTAATTTTCTTTTTTTTTTTTTTTTGGCCATAGTTTCGGCACCTAGCCAATTGGTCTTAGTTGACGGGATCTGTCTATCTGGCCATAGCTGGCAGAATCTATTTATCTGGCCATAGTTTGCAGGCCTCCAGCAGATCTAAACAAACTCCCCCTTGTTTTTTTTCTCGATGGATCGGGCACATGCGTGCTCTTTTAGGGTTTAGATATCGGGCTGGCAATAAGGTTTGATGGTTCGCACTGCGCAAATTACCATTAATGCGTTGTTTTTTTTTTTTTAAATATTTGTTGTCTTGTTTTCTCGTTTTTTTTTTTTTTTTGGTCATTTTGATTTGGTGTATAACTTGTTTTGATCGCGCCCTAAAATGTCTGCGCGTCTCAGTCAGCAAAATTCTTGACGTTGGTGCCCCTGTTTCACGAAATGCAAGACCGTCCAAAACGCCAGGTCCCGCAGAAACCATCATTTCGACCCCATGTATGGCACCTTCAACTTTCTGTTCTGCATCCCATCTTTTTTTTTTTCTATGAGTTTTGCTTTTTTCGTTTTTTATTTTTATTTTTCTATTTGTTCGGTTTGTCTGATTTTGCTTGCAATACACTCATCACCTACTCACCTTTCTGTTTTGAGAAATACTCTCCACCGTTTCTTTCCTGTATGTTCAATGTAAACACTGCAGTACAAAGGACAAAACAGGTTTGCGCTGCCCGGCTACCTCGGCCCTTTCCCTCTATATCCCGTGGTGGTAAACTATGCGCTGATCCAGGGGCCGGCGCTTGCCAATTTTTTTTTCTCTTTATAAACAAGACTTATATCGCATCCGGGTTTTTTCCGATTACTCATGTACTCGACAATGTGTCATCACAACAATGACATCACTCCACCAACGTAGTGCGGTCTGGATAGAGTATTATATACAAAGAGACCACTATTTCCTGCAGAAAACGTAGACATCGATCCTGCCCGACTTGGCTCCATTGGGCAGATACACGATCTTACCCCTATCACCTGGATTATACTGTGTTGTTCCAAACAAATGTGCCCATTAGTGCGCGCGTGTCATCGTCCTTGGGCGTCGATTGAGAACACGGTCTACTGGATGTCACACCAGAACACACAGGACACCGATGTACCTCTTTCCGTGAAATGGCTCCTTCCTTTGCTTGGCCCTGTGTATGCAGACGCAGCTGGCAAGGCTTCTTAGTATCTGGAGCCTGGGGCAAAGCACATGCACACCGTGGATTAGATGTCTCCGCACCCTTTCCAACGGATGTATGGAGTGCATCTTTGAGCACCTCTATCATGCCCTCTAATTTGGCAAAGTGTTCCTCACATTTGGTGAGCATTTTTTCCGACTGGGCTTCGCTGATGCGGGAGTCAATGTCAGGCTCTAGTGGTCCGCGTACGGCTTGGATTCTATGGGAGCTTTCATTGTCAGTAGCGACCCAGTTGACTTGCTGTGATATTGACTTGTCGGGTACCCGAGCGTCGTGTGCCAGACCGGCCACCGGTGTGACCATGGGTGGCAATGCAGCATGGTTGTCTGGATTACTTTTGTCATTGTCTAGGGCTTTTTCTTGCCCGGGCGTTATTTTTGGCTGAAGTTTAGCATCCATGATCTCCAAAACACGCCTTAGCTGTTCGAGCAAACCTTTGTCGTTCGACAAGGCTTTCTTGGTGGAATTTTGTCGGGTGCTTTTCTTTGTTAGAACAGGAATTGGCTCAGTGTAATCATCCGCCAGCTCATTCTCCTGCAGCTCATTCTCCTCTTCATTTATGTCATTGTGGGATGACGATACATTTGTAATACCCCTTTTCTTTCGCGGACGCAATGTTGTTCTGGAATTTTCTTCGGCATTGGCATTTGTCGGGACAGCCGAAACAGTGGACTGTGGCATACCACGCGCCATGATACCAGCAGGGGCCTCCGTAGCCTTTTCCTTTACCATGCCATCGTATAGCCTCTTGTACTTTAACAACTTCTCGCGTAAAAGCTTGTTTTCACGCGCCCATTGTTCGGATCTGTCGCTACGCAAAAAGTCGTTGACCTGCAACTCGAGCGACAAGTTTTGAGTGCGCAAGCTCTGGTTTTCTTTCTGGAGCACACCTAGTTCCCTTTCCAATGCACCCACGTTGTGTTTTTTGTGACGAAGTGCGTCGAGCTCTCTCTGCAAGATAATGTTTTTCTCTCTTTCGTAATTCAACTCCTGTGTGAGCTTATCTGCGGACAGCAGAAGAAGCGTCTGGTATCCCCCTAGTCTTTTTGTGTCGCGCACGATATTGTTTTGGAATACCTGGAGCGGATCAAAGTCCTCATCAAATCCGCTCATCAGCACGGGTGAAACCTCTTGAGTATCTTCTGCATTGGCCGCGTATTGTCGTGTGTTACGCGGGGTCTGAAACTGTCGGCGGGGGGCCTTGATCGGGCTTCCACGGAGCCGTTCCATTTCCGTTTTTAGTGGTGATTCACGAGGTGTGGGTGGCAACGTCACGTTGCCAGCGTAAGTGTTTCCACCTTTGATCTCGCCTGTGTCATCGAGAGGGTCATTTAGCGGATCTAAATCTAGCAATTTATCACCTACCAACGGCATTTTGATGGCCAATGAAGGGGTATCGTTTTGTGCCTCGCGGCTGCCAGTGGAAAACCGGTTCACAAGATCCTGAGTGGTGTCTGTCATTTCCTGTGGCTTTAATGAGTTGA
The DNA here is from genome assembly GCA_030561945.1 of Metschnikowia krissii. Lineage (NCBI taxonomy): Eukaryota > Fungi > Ascomycota > Pichiomycetes > Serinales > Metschnikowiaceae > Metschnikowia > Metschnikowia krissii. The sequence continues at coordinate 83,927 of JAKTYP010000086.1, forward strand.
AGTGCTAAACCTAATTTTTCGGGGAGTTCCTGATCAATTTCGGTGAAGACCGTTCGTGCTAATTTGATTCTGGTCAGAACGATGCTTGTTGCGGGTGATGATCTGATGTTTATAGGGCACCGCGCGCGTCTCACGCGTTTCATTTTGCGAGCATGCTGTCAAATATGCGACATACTAAGATGGGACAACGTAATAAAGGAAAATGAAAAAAAAGGAACAAAATCTAAAAGTGATCAGAACTGTCTTGTTAAGTCGATTCATGTACTTGCAATAAATCAATAAATCAATAGGAAGTTTTTATAGTGACTCACAGGTGATTGCCCGTATGTCGCTGAATACATGCTCCAGAGCCCTACGTGACCTCAGGTAGTGGAGTTTGCCAGAGTCGGTTCAGGTTTCACATGAGACTCATTTTACTGTCATGTTGCCGATGAAACGATTTTATTATCTTGGAGACAGGTCGTTTATATTGGGGAGCAAGTTCCATACTTAATATTGTTAGTCTTGTATTCAACTAAGCCTGTTCGTGGCATGTTTCTACACGAACTGTAGCATCATCACATGGGTACTGATAGATTTATTTGTCCTCCAGAATATATACATGTGTAGTATATAATTGCCTTCACAATCTTAACGCAATCTTACATATTTCTTAAAGTCTTCGCTTGATACCAATGCAGTCTATTCCTCCACGTGCACATGCACCAAGTAATCCAAAGCTTTCACCACAGCATTCACATGCCACGGCACGAGTGTCTGTAACTCGGTCTCTTGTGCTTTGCGTGAGCTGTCTTTACAGACAACAGCTCGGTCATAGACACCAAGAATATCGTTGAGTGCAATGAGCTTTTTGAACTGCTTGAGTGTGATTTTCATCACGGTGTCAAGATTCCAATAGTTCGAGCAACTAAGAAGGCTTAACTCGAATACAACATATTGCTTCATCTCTGAATTTCTCAGGACTATGGATTCCTTCATCAAGAAGCCAGTACGCATACTATAGCGTGTAGGAGAGTTGCATGATGGAAGAGGAACTTTTGGAATCACACCTATAATGTCGAAACTGGTGTCTTTAAGAACCCAATCGGCATCAGCTCTTGTGACTTCCAGCCGAGCGTCAGACGTCAAGAAGATACTGGATGGCGCATTAACAAATTGTTGCGGGGAATGAAATGTGAGCGCATTGTTCATGGGAGATGTCGATATCGCAATGTTTCCTGACGGCGACGTAGAGTTTTGCGTGGCAGAGAAGCCATCAAATGACTGAGTAAAATCAAGCCCTTCAGATTTTGGCATCTCTTTTTCAGGGCTTTCTAACTGGATTCCTTGCTCATCGAAAATAGGGTGTGTCTCTCTATTGATTGCAGTGAACTTCAGATCATCGCCTGTTGGTCTTGTCTCGAATAAATATTTGGGAACCCGGTTTGTGGTGAGCACAATTAAAGACACATCTTTATATTTCGCCGTGAGCCGTTTCCAATGCAAAAGCTCGTCATCCGGAATGATGCTGCTTACACGCCCAAGAACCAAGAACTTCTTTTTGCCTGAGCTGCAAGTGCGCTGCAGAATATCCTCATTGAGTTTTTTGAACAACTTATTGGATATCTCCCATATATTGAAAATGATCGAGCCTAAGTCGTGAACATCTTTCTCAGAGCCCATTTTAGTGTTTGGCGGACAGTACCACGATTGCATGTGCGTCACGATTCCAAGTGGGTCTGACCATGCGGCACAGATCCATTTTTTATCGACAGATCTTTCATATGCAATATGAAGAAACATATCGTCGTGATTTTCAGAATTAAAGCTTTCCTTACTCAGTCTACCAAGAAACTTGAAGTCCAAGGAGGTCGTTGTGTCCTTCACAAGCTGTGAGTATAATTTTGGGGGATCATTCTGATCGTGAACAGGCAGTTTCAGATCTGTGAGATTGGGGTTTGGACACTTGTTGTAGAGAACCGTTGAAATCTTTGCCAACTTGCTATCAGAAAGATATTTGAGACCACGCCCACTCGAGGATTTTTTAAAGATGTGACTCGATGGGATGACATGGGCAAAAACTTCCACTAATGAAAGCTGATGGTCGCGTAAGTTCACTTTAAAATTGCGGCAAATCTTCGCAATCTGGAGCACAGAGTTGATGCTTTCATCAAAATCAACAAACAAAAGAAGAAGCGGCCGATCGAACTCGAATCGGTTGGTACGATTAATAAGGTCCAACTTAATCAATTCAGCCAAGTTCTTCAACTTTCTATTCGATCTCTTGTAGAAATCATTATAGGACCGATCACCCAAATCTTTGTCTATCACAAGCACACCGTTACTTATGCCTTCGAGATCTGGTCTAGTCTCAAACTTCTGTAAATTGAGTTTCTTCACAAATCCGAGTCGCATGTCCGCATAATTGTACTTCATCATGTCTAAAAAGTCTGCATCGGCGCTGGTGGATGATAAACTACTATCATGTTGAAATTGATTTTCCGTGAGCATAAGGACTTGGAAATTTTTGGGTCCCGAAACTGGACTGAAGTTGAAATACTTCCAGAAGCGAAGCCCGAGAAAATTGAGATTGATAACATCCTTATGATTTTTGCACACTTTTACCTTCACATCATCAAACAAAAAAGCAGCCTTCTCATCGATCTTGGCATTCTTTGGGCGTTTAATTATATCTTGAGAAGTTTCGATTTGAAGAAACGAGTCCCAGTATTGCAGGGGCGCATCTCTTGAAGTTGACTCATCGTTTCTAATGGCTTGACCGTCAATGGTCATTTCGTCCAAAAATTGCAAAGGCATCTTCAGATCCTCGTTGGACGCAGATGTGTCGGTAGATATTGTTGGGACGACAAGAAGCTCATCTAAAGTGACGGTGTGACTTTGTGGAAATACAGCCTCAAATATTCTTGCTATTTCTTGAGATGCACTATCATCTGCAAGCCCAGTATTCACTTCCTCTGAAAAGAAATCCGGAACTCGCAATTTGGCGTGTTGATCGAAAGAAGTGAGCCCTGAATCAAATACAAGATTTGGAACAAGCCAGCTTAGCAATTCGTCCATATGTTCAGCCTTCACTGAAAGCCCTCCATCTTTATGCTCAATATCGTCGTCTTCATCATCGACGTCCATATCGAATCCGCTGGCCATGGAAACCGCACCCCATGCACCAGGGACCTTATTGAGAAAAAATATGTTTGGAATGCTTTGCACATTGATGCTCCGAAGAATCAAAGGTAAACAATTTGAGGACTCTGCCATTTCGCTGGCTGCGCTAGATCCAGATGAAGACGCGTTTGGCGTTTCCATTGGATACAGTGATTTGCTTTCAGGCAGTGGGTTCAGTTGCACAGGTGCACTCTTTGGACTTGCACCAGGCTTCTCCATTCCCGGAAAAGGAGAAAGAGAAAAAGTTTGAGAGTCAATACCCAATCCAAACGGCGAACTGTTTTTGTTGTCGCGAGCTGATTTTTGGGGACCCGAGCCAGGGGACATGTGTGCGGAATTTATACCGGAGAGAGGCAACAGCAAAGAGACTGCCAGTCCAGGAAGACGCAGTCCATCTTGAATCTGATATTGCGATCCCGTGCCGAAGAAATCATTAGGCTGAGTGTTTAGCTTGAGGGCTGCTCCATTGAGGTCCGCAGTCATTGCGATAACTTCGCTGTCGGCATCCTCATCACTCTCGTCTTCTTCATGTTCTTCATTTGTATCATTATCTAAAGCGTCTTCATCCTCATCTATTTTATCCCTGTTTGCGTCCTCGTCGTTTTCGTTTTCGGCATCGTCATGTGTGTCTCCAGAAAGAACACTGGACCCGGCAAAATCGGGCAAATCGTTGTACGCGCTTGTTGGTCTTGCTGGCTCGTTGTTGATTCCGTCGCTGTTGACATCGATCCTGTATACTCCCTCAGGATTGCTCAGCGACGAGTCAACTAACCGAGGTAAGTTGGAGGAGCCCTGGAGAACATTGAGGTCGTAGGCCAGCACGCTTGTCTCACGCAACCGCGGGCGGCGGGGTTCCAGTTCGGGACCCGAAGATTCCTCTGTGTCCACGTAGAACTTTCCCCCCTTGCCATACTTTGCGTCGATGCTATTTTTGATTCTGGGGTTGAACACAATAGGCGTGAACGCCCAGGCCGCGACAGAATCCAGGTGGCGCCGTGCACGGCCCGCAGCTTTCCATATCTGTGCAGAGGGGTGCATGCTTGTATTTGAAGTATGCGAAGTCTGGAGGCTTGAGTTTTGAAGATGCGGACCTTGTGACGAAAACGGCAGTTGGGAGCTTTGGGCGCTAGCACCGAAGACATTATTCTGGCAGATGGCTGGAGTAGGCATTAGCGGCGGCGGCGCGCCAGGGTCGTTGTAGGACCCCGGTGTACATTGAGAAATCTCCGCAGAGATCATTTCGTTTCTTGGGATACCCGTGTACGGTACCGGCTCAGGCGGATTCTGAATCTCCATGTCACGCTCAGGTGGTGATGTTCCAGCGCAGGAAAGATTGGGCGGAGCCGTTGATTCGGGTGTCATCCTGCTGTCTGTAGAGTGTCCCATACACGTAGCGGTATTGATCTGTGCAGACGCGTTGTCAGGCTTTCTACTGGACGGTAAGGACGCGTCTCTCGAGACAGGTGAGGCAGCAATGCCTGCGCTTGGCAGGTGCTTGAGCATAAGCTCGAGAGGCTCCAGGTCAGAGCTTCCACCGAAAAGCTCATCGTCGGTGTCCGGAGACAGGCCCCGCGCAGAGCCCTGTGGAGAGTTTACCGAGTGCACACCCGCAGCCCCCTCAGATAATTGATGCAGCAGAGAGATGATATCGGGACCGCTAGGTTGTATTCCTGAACCCGTATGTAGCGGGAATTTCGTGGCTGCGAGGTGTCTAAGCGATACCAGACCCAGATACAGACCTAAAATCGGGGCCGGGGCTGGAACTAGGCTGGAAGGACCACTTGGAATACTGGATGGGTAGGACGCGGCGGCCAGTGCCGCAGGGACAGAGCCTGGGCCAGGCGGCCCGGAGGCCATAGGCGGCAGGCGAGTATCCTGTCCCGTAGTGTCGTGCAGGGAGAGGACATATGTCAAGTAGTCATTGATGAGAGCAAGCGGGTGCGGCGCCTGGTCTTGGGCACGGCTGACGTCGAGAGTCTCCGCCGAGCCGAACTGGAGGACACAGAGCTCCCAGGGCCAGAGGATGTACTTGCGGTTGTCGACGTCGTGGATGAAGCGGGAGACGCTGGCGGTGTTGTTATTCAAATGCTGGAGGTTAGGCACGAGCTTGACCCAGAGCAAAGAAGGCTTTGCGGCCAAATCGATGCCGGTGACAGTGCGGACAAGACGTAGGAGCGTAGCGGCTGCACGGGGCGGAGTTGTGGAGAAGCTCAGGCGCATGTTGGTCAGGTCGTAGAGATGACATCGCAAGCCGGAAGGCACGACGTAGATGGCAAGGCTGACGGCGAAGCCCGGAATGACATGATCCAAGTCGACGGCACTAGTATCCAAGAGCGCGAGGCGCGCGCGACGTGTCACCAGCACCCACACCTCTCCAGAGGGTAGCAACACCGGATCGACCTGGACAACACGGAACTGCGCCAGACCTGGCGTCGGCCGCGCAAGCAAGCCGTTGCCAAACACGTGCATCGCGCCGCCTGCTGCCATGTTGTGCACCACAAGTTTCTTGACCGCTTTGGCAAACAGGAGGCTCGCATACGCGAGATACTCATCGTTGGCTGCGTCGCCAGGCACGACACCGTTGCGTGGACGTGCTACAGGTGCCGGGCTCGCGAGCCGTCGCGCCGAAACCACCGTCTCGTGCTTGCGTGTGAGCTGTGGATACACCGCACGCAAGTCGACGGGCCCGCCGGCGCCAGCGGGTGCCGCATGGGCCGCCAGCGCCGGCCAGTGGCTGGGCCGAAAGTGATAGAGGCACTTGTTGCTGTACGCAAGGAGGATGCGGGGATGCTCGGCGCGGATCCGGAGCTCGAGCTCAAGAAGCACCTGATCTGGTGCGGGATCTGTCGCCGTATAGATGGTGTAGGTGACCTGCTGAAGGCACGCGAGCTTATAGTAGTGCGTGGCGACAGCCGCGGCGGAGTCGACCGCGGGCATGGCTCATGTGATTATGGAAGTGGTGGGGGTCCCTGGTGGGTGGTAACGGTGTTATTGGAAGGTGTACCGGTATACTACTTTTGGGAGATGTGATGGTCTGTTTTTGAAGGAGCAGTGGCGGTTTTTTTTTTTTGGTGGAGGGGTGATAGAGACCTTTTATGGAGGGCTGGTGGGGAATTCGTGGGGCCTAAAGAAGAAAACGTACTCGCTGCTGGCACCGGTATTTGGGCTAATGGCGTAGTGTCCCGCCTCAGCGCGCATTGCCCTATGAGCGGCACATGGGCCTTTTTATAACGTGGGCCTACGCGGGTGCAGCCTAGCCTGGTATATATAACTGGGACGCGCGCAGCAGCCAACTTCGTATGGCTATGGACAGATGATGGTCAGTATATGGTCGAAGAAAGCCATGGGATTGACTGGATATGATTGGGTAATGGGCAATGGGTAATGGGTAATGGGTAATGGGTAATGAGTAATGAGTAATGGGTAATGGGTAATGGGTGATGGGCAATGGGTAATGAGTAATGGGCAATGGGTGATGGGCAATGGGTGATGGGCAATGTATATATTTGTATTATATTGTATTTAAATAGATATGTTTGTTCTTGAATTACATTACATTGGATTTGATCTGGATGGGGTTCATGTGCACTCAAAATCGTGTTTACATGCTCTTGAAATTATGTGGATGTGATCTAGAAAAGATTTGAATATTCTCTAGATGCAATTAGCGTACTTTCTGGGTGTGATCTTGGTATAATCCAGGTATATTTTGAACCTGGCCGGGATATGTCATTGAATTAGACACTGAACACACTGAGCCGGGCTTAAATATGGTCTGGACACAGTTTGAATAAATTCCGAATATGGTATTGGTATTAATAGCAGTTGATCAAAAACTTTTCTGCGGGTGTGTGGCATATTTTTCTAATGTTGACAGGGTATAGCCTCTTTACAATTTGTGTTCAAGGTAGGTTCCGTCAATATACAGATAATTTATGGCTAGACGTGCTCTGGATGTGGTGTACATATACTCTAGATATTATCGGCTCACGGCCATGATATCACCAGAAGATGTTCTGCGCTTGATCTGGAATTTGTCGAGGTGGTCTGTGTAGTGTATGGATGTAGGCTTAATATGCTCTGAATTAAGAATATGTTTGATTTACATATACATTGATGGAATCTTAACGTGATCTACATCTTCTCTGTGTATGCCGAAAATATGGTCAAGATATGGTCTTGATCTGCTCATATATGAACTGAACAGGGTCCATGTTTGACTAGATTGTGGCCTGGAGACAACCAAGATATTTTCTAGGCTTTTCACAAATACAATGACAATATAGTCTATGCATGCTTGGGATTTTGTGTGGATATAATCTGGATATGGTTTGGATGCGGCCCGACTATACTGGGTGAATAGATCGACTCTGGTCCGAGTATGGTCCAGACATACTCAAAATATATCATGGATGTAGGTGATGGGCAATCTCACCAAAATATTTTTGGCCTAACTCTTCATTTACGTGTCATCTTATCCGCAATGATACGGTTGCTGTTCTCAGTAGCAACTACTATTTCAATGGTCTGCCGACACAAGTGTCAGGCTTTTTTTTTTGCTTGCGATAATTCCATTCTGTTTTGATGGCTCGAAAAGATTTAAGCGAATATCCCAAATTTTATTGGATGCCCAGCATTAAGCGGAGTTTCCGTTGTTATCATTTTCGTGACTCTCCCCATGTTTCTGATTTGCGTGGATTGCTCCGCACATATAGTCGGTAATCCGATGCTCGATAGTTTATGCGGATGCAGAAAGGCTAATAAGATCTACGACCAATGTTCGTTTTTGATCAAAAGCCGGTGTATGCCAAAAGCTTAAAGCGATAAAATCTTGGTGAGAAAACTTTGGGGCTGAGCTCATTCATACCGACAACCCCTTAGCAAATCGAAACGGCGTGGCGGAATTAGAAATAACGCACCTATGTTTTTCTTCACAGCAGCCTTTCAATAATTTCCTGTTTCTCATTATCAATCATTGGTTTGATCTTTTGCTCTAGGATTGATCGTGGCGGCCCACTTTTTACAAGTCACTAGTTTATACTTGAGGATCGAACCTGTATTTCCTGACCATCTTGTCATCTTGACCATCACATCAAAGCCATTCTAGGTACTATGCTCAACCTATATGATGTTTAGTCACAGTAAGAAAGTGGTACCTCCAACAACTTGGGGGAAGCCTGAGTAATTTGGTATTCCACGTCGGTTTGACTTGAACATCTTTGGTCGGGCTCTTAAGCTGATGGAGTACAAGCAACCAAGAGGAGTCGTACGCTTTTTTGGATAATACATAAATTGTTTGAGCACCGATCCAAATTTGTGTGTGAAGATTGTGTAGTGAGATAGTATGTGTCACCAGCACTATGAGTTGACCAGGGAAATCTTGAGTGTTTGCCAATTACTTACTTCACAAACCCATATCTCTCGTATCCCTTTATTAAAACATCGATGTATCCGTGGTGCTTGCTCTTTGTATTACTCTGGGATTTAAAAGTCTGCCCAAAAAAAAAAAAAAGAATCCACAAGGAGGTAGGTCAGCTCGCAGTTATACGTAGTATTAGATCTCAGTGCCATTCCGAACACTAACGCCAGCAAGAACTAGCTTTAACATAGACCACTGTGTTCAAAAGACATGCGCTCTAGGACAAGGGAAGTATATGACGTATCTGAAGAAGACTTCTGTTGGTATACTGTTGCCATCAGTCGGGATTACGAAGATTAGTCCCAGTAGACATCTGTCCAAAGAATTTAGCCTAAATAAGGACTCCACCGGTCCTTTTCATTTCTTTTACAAATACTTATGGTACATTAAGATCAACATTAAGCATTCAAGGACGGCAGGTGGACCGCCGATTGACACGCCGGAGTTTCAGTCGGAAAGAACTCCCTTTCTGGCCTTTCTGGGACCTGTACTTGACAAGTTCTTTCGAGGTAAGTGTCAAGATTGGGATTCAGCAAGGAGGGTGATCGTTGCGTTGTTCGGTATCGAGGAGGATACTAGCGAATCAAGCAACTTTACCGACAGAAAAAAGTCTCTGATATGCACAGACAAAGTTCACTTGGTTGAATCTCTTGTATTTTGTTATGTGGTTGTTTGTTCCCGGCACTGGGATTACATACCCAGATATCCATATCATCTATCTTAGACCCGATTGCTTACACAGATACTCATTTTTGGCATCTCAGAATAAGATGCATAGATCGGTAGACGTTATATTCCATGACATGTGGTGCCAAAAACAGATCCCTCTGGATAGGTCTTTTTTTTTGGCAAATCAAAGCGTAACAAGACGAAGCAAGTTAAATTCCTTGACACCTTTCATAATTTTTATCAACACCATGCTATAGTATATGCTAATGGGACGAGATGCGAATTGGACAACTAGAAGTAAGATCAAAGACCATGATAATAATCGTTGGCCATTTGTACTGCCATTGCCTCTTTTTCAAAAGATGCTAGACACGTATAGCATACCCCTCAGTTTGTTGTAAAGGGAAAAGGCATCGCTTTTCATTTTCTCTCTCAAACGGCTAGACCAGCAGATTGCTTAACCGATATTTTCACTATCCAATCTCGCGTCCACGACATTATGTACATTTGCAATTATCATCTCGGGTGTGCATACTGTGGCGGCTCTCAACCAACATCCCAGGCGAGCATCCCTAGCAGCTTCTATATGCATCGCGTACCATAACAATCTCAGATCCGCCTCCCACCTACGTCTCCATATGTCTACCACCGGTATTCCTCCTGATGATCTCACGCGTACGTACCTCGTTATATTTTATAGCCCTTTGCCTGTCGTTGTCCTGCTGCAATACTAACCAACGCAGCAGTTCTCAAGTCCTCGGATCTAGCCGAGGACACGCAAGTACGTGTATTGCAAATGGCCGTGGATGCCTATAAAACATACCATATCGAGCGTGACATCGCGACATTCTTGAAAAAAGAATTGGATCTGCTCTACGGGGCGTCATGGCACGTGATTGTGGGCAAGTCCTTCGGCTCGCATGTGACCCACGAGCAAGGCTACTTTGCGTATTTCTACGTGGGCGATATGGCATTTCTCGTTTTCAAAAGCTGAACCTATGCGCGGCTGTATATGACGCGGCGACTTGGTGTCAAAAGAAAAGAAAAAACCGTGCTTGGACAGCACGAATAGTGAGGCAAAAAGGCCGCCGTGTTCTTTTCTGAGAAGCAGGGTGAGGACTACAAGTTGACAAGGTGCGTCAAACCAAGTAAGTATAAATCATCATTCTTTTTATCATTCTTATTATTGCGCCAGCCGGAACTGTCTGATAAGTTATGAGGATCTTCTCTCCACGGGGACATCCTCTTTGGCCAGAATAGTTTGGCAACAAATATACCAGCGAAAGACACAGTATCACTATCAGAAAGCTAAGGAGAGAAAGGTGTATAGAGAGAATGAGTGTCTTTTTGAGATAGAGAGAGTAGCAAAGCGAAAAGAACAGAAAGAGGAAGATGGGGAGGGAGGGAGGTAACGATGCTCACGGGCGCATGGAACACGCTCAGTTGTCAAATTTTCCGGTCTGGCCACTCAACAAAGTGAACACTGGCGCGTCAAGCTTTTCTCTGCCCTTCAAGAAGTCCAACTCCATGACGAAGAGGTACTCAACGGTCTTGGCTCCCGCCTTGGCAACCAACTCACCTGCGGCAGACGCACTGCCACCGGTGGCCAAGATGTCGTCAACCACGACGACCTTGGCGTCCTTTGGAAGGACGTTTTCCTGAAGTTCGAACTTGTCGCTGCCGTATTCCTTGACAAACTCGGCAGACAATACCGGGCCAGGCAACTTGCCTGGTTTTCTCACTGGAATGAAACCGGCGTTTAAGGCCAAGGCCAACGCCGGGCCAAAGAGGAAACCCCTGCTCTCCAAGCCCACAATGTAATCCACTTGCTGGCCCTGTAAGTGCATCTCGAAAGCCTTGACGAGCTTTCTGAAGGAGTCTGGCTTGGCAAAGATCGGCAAGAAGTCCTCAAAAAGAATGCCTTCCTGAGGGAAGTTGGGGAACTGCTTCAACTCGCTCTTCAACTCTGTGGCGAGACTCAGGATCGTAGGCGACATAATGCTTGTGTGTTTGTTTGTTTGACTGTGTGTGTGGGTGTGGGTGTGCCCTTTTTTATGGTTTCCGACTGAGATGCGGATAGATTGGGTCTGCGCTGGTCGATTGTTAATTTTTTTTTTTTTTTTTTTTGCTCTGTTTTTGATGCCTTGCTTATGCCGGCCGCGTCGCACCCGAATCCTCGTGCTTCTTCATCTTATGTGCCGCGCGCTTTGCAATATATTGAACCGCCAGAGCGGGGCAAGTCTATGTCTACCACATTAATTGTTTGGAGTTTGGAGTTTGGAGTTTGGAGTTTGGAGTTCGGTCGTAAGAAGCACCTGGAACCGACACACATACCCCACCAATTTCTTTTGTGTGTGTGTGTGTGTGTGTGTGTGTGTGTTTATATGTGTATGTGTGGCCTGGGTATTTTTGTCTGGTACCATAAACCATCTGGCCAAGGCATAGCAGGACCAAGTTCCGAAAGACCTCGGAATCACGTTTTCCCATCCCATGAGCAGAATGCCAGTATATGGGTGTCATGGTGATTTGCACATATAATAGTCCCGGATAAAAAGCGAGGGCTTAGCGGCATTCCATATGCGAGTGAACTTTGGAGCACGGGGTAGCAGACAAGACCAGAGGTGGCAGCCAGAATTGAAGCCAGTTCAGGGCCCACTTGTGGGCCCGTTCTTGAAGCCACTTGTGGCGCCAACCTTCGCCACCATTCCTGGGGCCAAGGGTAAGACTAGTCAAAGAGCGGCGGCCGCGCGCCCAGTGCGCACTGGGCTAGAAATCGTCACACGCCAAGTACCGCGGATCAGTGACACAGGCCATGTGCGGGACGTCGTCTGTAAACGTGAATGATGGGACCTGACGCCAGGAGCCAAAGGCCACGGGCCCATGGCCACGGGCCTCGACGGCACGCCAGCGCCAGCCCCGCACGCGGTACTCGGCCGCGACACTGAAGATCTGCACACGGCCGCCGGGGTCCGCGTCGCACGCAAATTCCATCTGCTGGTCGCCCGTGGCCTGGATCTCGGACGTGATTTGGAGCGACGCACGGAGCCAAGGCACGCCGAGCATGCCAAAGGACACGCCCGCAGAGGCAGCAGCGAAAAGCAGGCCCATCTGCAGAAACTGCTGCACGGCGCCGTCGCCATGTTCGGCCAGTAAGCACAGGGAGACGGGTTTTCTCGTTTTTCCTGTGAGCTCGAGCGTGCCGGGCGTGAGCTGGACCCACTGCTGGTCGGGGCCAAACCCGAGCTTGGTGTGCGGGAGCTTGAGCGCGTGCGCGTGCACCACGAGCGCGTGGGGCGGCGAGGGCGAGGGCGAGGGGATCTGTGTGGAGGGCGCGGGTGGAGCGGCCCCTGGAGGCACGGGCACTGGGGTATCCAGACAAAGAAAAATGACGTTTTCGTGCTCCAAGTGGCGCTGCGTGAGGGCCAGGCAGTTCCAGCGCGGCTGCTCTGCAGCCATTGCCTCCAGGGCCCCGGGTGCCAGTGCGGCATACACGAACAACGGGACGAACCAAAGGAAACCAAGGTGCAACATGTGCCAGAAAGTGGGCATGTCGATGTTGTGGTAGGTTCTGATCTTGTGGAATAACTCAAGGAGGTCCTTCGAAGAGCACTGGCACTGGCCCTGGCCCAGCCCCGGCCGCCGTACAAACGGGTTCTTTTATCTCTTATTTGTTTCTGATCTGCTGGCGTGGAGGGAAATGTGCGAGTATCGCGGGGCCGCGCGTTTGCGCTCGGCGCCAATTACCCATCCGTGGCCCTGGGGAAAAAAAAAAAACACGCCAGAAACGACGGCCCAGAAATCGCAGCGCTAATGATATGGCCCAGCCGCTTTGATTCTCATGAAAATCAATACATTCACTTCGTGGGTATAGGGCTGTTTATTTGCACTCATGTGTCTCTGGGCTTGAGAACGGCTAGAGAACTTAGAAGTGCTCCTTCTCCCGTCTACATAGACATAGCAGACCCGTATTTTGGGTCTGCCACATCTGCTCATATGTTTGTTTGTTTTTTTAAATTTTTGTTTTTTTTTTTGCACTGGCCGATGCAGACACGGCTGTGGCGACAGTGGCCCTGGGTGCCTCACTCCTCATGATACCTGTCGAAGCCCTGCCCACTCATGTTTGTTGAATGCCATATGCGTGTTTCCAGTTCCGCTGCATGTCTTTGAGTAGTGAAATCTGAGAAGAAAAAAAAAAGGTGGTTTTTTCTTCCTGCTTTCCCCTTAGAATTTTTTTCTCTTCCCTGACCTATTGCGTTTACTATCACACGATTATACCATGGCGCGGGCAAACGTCAACTTGGAGGCGCGGCTGTAGTGAGGGCGGTTTAGGCGGTTTGGGCCCCGCGCACCTTTAGGCAGAGACTATGGAATCCGTGGAGGCACCAAAAAAAACCGACCCGCTCCGAGGCCCTAGAGGTTAAGAATAAACAATCACCCGATTCTGTAGTCAGGTACCTCTTGCATACAATTGCAATGAAAGATGGCTTCGTCGATGAGGTTGAGGACTGGTGTGATAGCAATTTACGCATAAA